>JAQIUW010000004.1:0-25613 GCA_034697105.1 Lithobius agilis | reverse complement strand
ATTTGGTCAAAGTTCTAGCTCCGGTTGGACCATTGGATCATTTGAAAATCACCTGTAAAGCTAATCCTATGAGAATAATTGGAAAAGAACACTTCAAGCAAGTGCGCAAGTGCCAATTCTACCACGCTTGTTCTTAATTATTAATCCAATAGAAATTTCAGAAAAATCTTTAACATTACAACGTTTAACAATCGTTTGAGTGCAACGACGCTCAATCTCGGCCATTGTTCAAAACCACGTTCAGGGTGTAGTTAAATTTTGTTGTGGCTATAGCTATTTTTACTCAAAAAACACTAGATATATGAATAGAAAAAAATGTCTGTGGTGTTTGCTAGGAGTGTTAGGGCTTCATTTCACTGTACTGTGTATGGATGTTTGCAGCCATCGACCCACCTCTGCCGTACAGTTTGCGAAGGCTCTAGTCACGCTCACACTCAATTCATTGGAGCATGTAAAAAATCCAGTTGTCATAAAATTGGTCTCTGAAGTCAACTTTACTTAGCTAAACGAAACCAGAAATAACAATTATCTGTATTAACAGATTATCATTATTATACTCTAACATTTTATCATACTGGCAGGACCAGGAATCGAACCTGCGAAGATGAAAATACCAGATCAATCTCTGGTCATGGGGGACCATTACTAGATCTAGAATTTGCGCCTTCGCAGGTTTGATTCTGGGTCATGTCAACATGATAAAAGTGTAAGAGCATAATGATGGTATATAGATACTTATTAGGCCGTGCAAAGTTAATTGTTTGGTTTACGGGCCAGTGCAGGTGTGTAAAAACCGAGAGGGTGGTGGCTTTTTATTTAGCTATCAACCGAGCCGGGTGTACTTTGCTTCATAAGTTCTATAGTTTTCACATGATTTTAGATTTTTTGTGTCTGTGCGTTCGTCTCGACGAGATCTAAGTGCCTCAACCTGATTAAAAGTTTCCACTTATCAAAAATAAGATGAACTTGGTGATTTACTAGCAGTTTGAAGTTATTCAAATAAAAAAGAAACAAAAAATTGACAAAATTTGAATAACCTGATCAGTAATTTAAAAAAAAAGGCCTGGTTGCATGGTGCTTAACCACAGGAATGTCTGCCCTTAAACCAGATAATTTATTTTGCGTGGCCTTATTTTTGATATTGTTTCACTGAGTGGCTTTATTTTCTTTGTTTATTACCTAATTTACAGTGATTCTTACTTTTTTATTCAACTTAACTTTTGCAGTTGAATGCAGTGTAAAACCTAAAAAAAAATTCCCTGTGGTTGTTGGCTCGTGTTGCCAAGTTGACATTTTACCGTGTCTTAAATGTCTAAATCCTGCATATTCTGGAACAGCTTCGTTTTGCTCTATATCACATATAATTGAATACATACTTGTCTGTATAAAGCCAAATTTGGCTGGCAGTTCTGGATAGTGGCCAAGAAGCCAGACTGCATGCTTGATGCCAACTTACTGCTATCAATACCACCCCTCCCACAATACTCTCATAAGGTGTCGCCAGTATCACATATTCTCAGGGATTTCAATGCTTTGCTGATCACAGGAGTCATGAAATTGCTCTGACACCGTCATTTCCTTACCAGTATGCCACTAAAACATAATGCTTCCCCAAGATACCAATGTATCGTTACGGCATCATTCTGTCATCACTGTTTTTGTCTTTCTACGTCTGAGTAAACTGCCTACTTTGGCTTATTTTGGTATTGTGTGTATGGGGCACAAATAACCTAAGCTGCTGACATGCTCATAAAACCTACTACTGCCTACCTTCATGTTTTTAAAATGTCATGTCACATTGTTATCTGGGTTTCCAAATCGCTACTGCTACCAATTATAGTGTCGTTATCTTTTGCCACAGGTTTACAAAAGATAATCACAATATTTTTTAACTATGTCATTGGACGCTTAGCAACCATCTGTGACAGCAGACAAAAGCATTAATACACAACTACTCCATGTACTATGTGCAACCATGGATCTGTAGGAAAATAAATATTTTAGGTCTTTTCTACCACTTTATGCGCACAAATAGTAGTCCGTGTTCGTTGAGCGCATAACTTTTTTCTAGTTTTGACTTATTTTTACATGCATGTGCTTCAACGGCATATCATGTTAATGTTATAATATTTTACTGATTATGGCTGTATTACTTGCAGTCAGGGTAAACAGAATTGTTTCAGTCAAACTGACTGAGCGATTAATTGTACCGTCATCACAAACGGCCTTGATTACTCTTCCCTACTCCCATAAAACTTGAATACTACTACTGATTGAAGTAGTGCTAGGACAGGCTCAGCCCTACAACATTTATTTGATTTCTTCTACGACTTTCAATAATTTTACCAAATGTTCTTAACTGTTTCAGCCTGGGGACAAAATAGAGCGGAAGGATTGCCATGAATGTACTTGCCAACTCCAAGGCCACTCAAGTTGTGTTCCGAAAGTGTGCCCGCCATGTGATCCTGTAAGTCACCTTAATCCTAAAACTTTACCACAAATTTGCCATTCAATGCTGTAGAATTATTACATAAAATCTTGCTGCTTTTGGGCTTTTTTTGCTGCAATGATTACTAACAAATTTGTTGTGTATTTAATTTTATAATGAATAATAAACAACAAACCTTTCTTTGGTTTATTACTAATTATTTGCGTGGCTTGGTACCTGGTTGCGGTGTATTTTCTTCACTTATTTATATATAATGAAGTGCACATACAGAGAATGTTACTTTACCATTCATATCCAAAGAAGTAAAGCTGTCTGCGCGTGATGATGCTGTTGTTCAAGTCAAGGTATTCAGGATGACTATTTTTTACAACTGAATATGTTGTTTCAGGGGTTGAAAACTGTTTTAACACCTAAATGCAGTTGCACCTGTGAAGGTTGTCCTGATGGTAACATCTTATGTCCCTCAAGTGGAGAATGTGTTCCTAAAGACAGGTGGTGTGATGGCGTTGTTGATTGTCCTGATGATGAGGTGGAATGTGTAACAGGTAAAGTGCGCTGTGTGGTGTGTGTGGTGAGCAGGACAAGCCCAATTTCATTACTTAACTAAAATGGTTTCATTATTTTGTTCTTTACTTTTAGCTACAACTCCAGCTACAGTAACAACTCCAAAGTGTCCTCCAGTTCCTGCGTGCCCACCAGGCACCGTCTTGGTTACCAAAAACACAAAGGGGCCTTGCCCAGTGTACAATTGTGGTAAGTATTATTACCTATCTAGCAGTTATGTAATGACATTGTGCAAAAAGGCAGCAGGGCTAGAATTATCCAACGAGTTTCAAAGCCATGATTTCAACAGCAAGAGTTTGCACCGCATTGTTACCCACCATTATTGTTCGTGGGGAATGATGAATGTTCAGTTAATAGCAGTTCAAAACCCATTTACAGTGTTTGTACTGCTTTCAATATAAATATTTAAATATGTGCTTCTGCTCTGGGTGGAACAACTCTAAATAAACTGATAAAGATCTATTCTTAATAAGGCGTCCTTAGAAATCCTAAGAAATTAGTTTAAGATAAACTTGCTTACAGGGCAGCGCCATCCTATTGACAACATTGGCATCATCAGAAAGGGCCAAATCCGCTCCCCTTACACAAATTCCGTGCAAACCACTGAACTTGTATGCGACAAAGTTGCCAAAGTTGAGTTCCGCAAAGGGCGTAGAATCTAGGACGTCACTGCCTGCTTGTCACCTATAAGAGCACGTCTCTCAGTGACAAACTATCTGCAGGACATCTAAAAGTCAGCATACCTTCTTTCTCCACTCATGGTTGTTTAATAGTGTTAAATTCTTTGGAAGTTTGGGGACAGGAAATTAAAGCCAACAGTGAAATAAACGACAAAAATACTTCTTTGGAAGTGATACTGCGACCAAACATGTCCTGGTGGCCAGATCAGCCCATCTTTATATCAGCCAGATCTTTATTTGGCTTATGAGATATATCCATTTTTATTGTCGAATGTGTTTGTTTAAACTAGTGATCTTCTGCCATCAGCTTTAACCTTCTGTTGCATGGTGTTGACTTTCGATTTCCAAAGGCAGAGAAAAATACAGTTTTCATTCTTTTTTTAAGTACGATAGCTCTTTGCGTATTCGATCGGGAGTCCTCCGGCTTCGTGGTGCGACGACTTGACCGCCATCCGTGCTCGCTCGCACGGTCATTTGTTGGGCCATTAATGGTCATTTGTTGGGCCTTTAGTTTTGATTTAGAAATTCACGCAAAAAAAAAAACCACATAGCTAGCAGCAGAGATATGTTACAGCAAAAAAAATCTGCATTTGTATACAAATGAGCAAACAGAGATTGGGCCTACAGCATGAGCACAATGCAGGGAACCGCACACATATTACATAATGCGTAAATTTGTATAAAATTGTATAAATTTTGCATCTGTACAAGCTTTCTGTCTGTCTGTCTGCTGCAAATGTCTGCATTATAATGGGTATCGGAATCAAGCCACACAACTTTACAATTAAAAAATAAAATTCCATTGTGGAAATGTACGAATTATTTCTCATAAATCTATGGTTACATCATTAATATAGGTAAAGAAGCTATATGAAAAATATGGTTACATCATATTTTAAATATTGTTAGTATTACAACATATTTTGCTATGTAACCTAGATACTGGCTACTCACTATGCTATTCTGCAACTCAGTGCTAACTACTGAGCATCCTGCTACTAGTACCATTACCTTTTTAATTTTGGGTAATATGTTGGTAATGTAGGGCGTAAAATTTTGCTAAAGTTAAACAAAAGAGTTCATTGCTAGTAAATAGTGAAACTTTGGTATAACATTTTGGGGTCATGGTGAATTTTACAGTAACCACAGCCAGAAGCATTTCGTGTATTTGGTTAGCACGTAATGACACAACTTACACAGCTGAAGATTTACGTACAGCATGAAGCAAACATTTTTAGAAAGTCTGTCGAAAAACATTTTTTAATTGGCATCACATCTCATCAGTATAGGAACTCAAAAACACAAGTGTTACTCTGTTTGTGTGCGAAGAAACATTCATTTGTGTTAGTAGTTTTAGCATTTGCCGCTAAAATGTTCGTACAAAGAAACGGGGGCACTATCAGTCCACAGTGACTAGACCTATAGGATTAGTTTTCGCGTGCTGTGAGCAGCAGTTTCCAGAGTTTGAACAACAATGATATGACGATGTGTTCGTGGTTTTACAATAAGATTTTATTTAACGATGATTTAAAGCGTTTGGCCGTTTTAAGGCACATCGCCTTCGGCTCCAAAAATGGCATTATTAACAGCTCGGGACATTTAAAACAATAATCAATAAATACAATAAATAAACAGATTAAAAAAGTAAAACATATTATAAAATACAATTGATACATAAAATAAAATAAGTTATTTATGTTAAAAATAAAATGATTTCCGATTTCATTTGGGATGCGGAATGCACACAGCTACAGTTTCCGTTTAGCGAGAATTGTATTGCAGATATAGTTTTTTTGTAATATGTGTAAAGCGTATATCCATTTCCGGTTCGTAGTACATAAAATACATATATCCCCTTTCCGTTTCCGGCTAGTGGGAATTCGGTTGCAGATACAGATTTTTTCGTAGTATAGATAAAGTGTATATCTACTCCCTGTTTCCGGTTTTCGATTCACGGCTTCCGAACAAAAAAACTTTCCCTTAGGTTCACGTTTACGCAGTCTGGTTCTAACCTTATTTATTTTCTTTTTATATTTTACTCAACTTTTTTTTGAGTACCGTACCGGTACTGGAAATAAAAATGTTTCCTAAAGATAAGAAAAATTCTCCTTTAGGTTCACGTTTACGTGGTCCGGTTCAAACTTATTTAAATACAATTTGCCGTACGCTGACAAAATAACTTCTGTAGTATGGTACAATATAATCCAGAAGTGTGCTGAATGTGAAATTACATGAAAATAGCTTTGAGTTGAGCTACCTGTACCCAAAATAATTCAAGACTTTAAGAACAGGTGCTTAAAGTGTAATTTCATCTTTTACGCTCGTGTGCTTTTCTTACTGTATAACGTTATTTTAATGTAACGTTTTCTTAAACACAATGTAAGATTATTAAATGCAAGATTTTCCCAAAGTTTACCCTTGGGAAGCTTATCATATCTGTGAAGTCTTGCAAATGTTTTGAGACGGGTAACATTTTCTGTTTTTTTTTAATAAACACTTTAAGCCTTTAAAAATGCATTTGTAGTGCTCATCCCAGTGCATATGAAACAAATGTTAGTTTGGCCTAAATCTAATTTGAATGTTAGTGTAGGGAATTACATAACACTAAAAGTAAAACTTTTTTATGCAGCCTTAAAACTACCATTATCGTTTGTTTAGAGCTTTTAACAAATGAAAATAATTTGTTTTCATGAAACGGAATTCCCTACAAATCCATGTATGCAGTGAAAAGTGAAGACATAAATTATTTCCCCCCGCCCTACCATTGTGCTTACACAAATGAATTAAGAAAGACCATCTTTGAGAGTAAACATTCCCGCTTATATTTGAAGGAAGCAGTGCCGTAGCGTCGTTATTTGGGGCCCGGGTGCAACAGGCGCGTTAATTTTTTCATTGTCCTTTCCAAATTGAAACCCTCTTTCAAGTCTGTCATTCGGGGGCTCCTATTAACTCGGGTCCGGGTGCATGGCAACCCCTATACAGCCTTCAAGGATTTATAAATATGTAAGTTGACTGGGTCAGCCAATACAGGTAAAAGGGGTTGACTACACTAGGACTTCTGTAGATGCAATACTTTCTTAATTTTTTGTCTCATCTACTGGCTACAGATGTATTTTATGTGATCGCCATTATAATTTGTTGGGAAGTTTTTATTTTTGACCTACTTGAAGAAAAAAATGTAAAAACGGGAGAAAAGTAAAGTAGGTGTTTTAGAATATAACTTTAAAATTAGAAAAAATATTTGCAGGTCATAATGTATGCTATTTTCACAGCGGATCAGCTTGTCAGAATTAAAAAGATGGAAACAGTAAGAACTGAAAAGTTATAAAAAAAAAAAAAAAGATTTATCATTTTTAACACTTTAGCTATGCAAAATTACAGAAATATATTTCTTATTTTTTATGTTGACAGATTTGATCCTTAATATGTTGTATTTTTCTTGCAGAAATAGTGCCAACTACCCCTACTACGCCCATTCCACCACCTCCCCCACCAGGTAAAATCATTTGTGTGTTGCTGTATCAAAGTTCAGATACCTGACCAAACTAATTAAAAAAAACTTGGGAACTAAAGTTTTAGTGTATTGTTGATCATGGATACCTAATTATACTTCAATTTATTTTAAGAATGTAAATTTCTTTTATTATAGTAAAAGCTACATGTGACCTAACAAGTAACTACTTCAAAACATTTGACAATACTGAATACCCATATGAAATATGCCATCATCTCCTGATTCAAGATAAGGCAAAGAAGAGCTTCACTGTCACCAGTAAGTTGTTTAACATATTTAACCAGCCACACTTTCTTTCAATTACGAATCTTTATCACAATAAAACTGATATTTCGGCTACTATCTTTTGTAAAAAAAAATATGTTAATGTTTATTGATCTTGTACTGCAATAACGCTAAAAAAAAATATTGGTTACAACAAATTGAAAAATTTGAAATAAGTTCTAAAGTGGATAACAGGTAGGTACTAAGTCGGTCTCGTTTTGTGGAGTTTATTACATAACGCAGCTTATGAGTTCCACTGTATATCATAACTGGCATAAAACTCTGAGGCGAGACAGTATTGAATATTAACACTGGAAATTAAAGGTGATTTTGTATGCGCAGTTCCACCCTAGTATTACACAAAGTTTCGTTGCTAATGAACAAGCTTGCTATTAATTTGAAATATCACTTCACACCAATCCTCCACTCTGTGCTTCTGTAAGTATACTTTTTTAATGTGAAGGAAGACGCGGCCAATAATAAATTTCAAATCCTTAAACCAGTTTCCAATATAGTGACTTTGTGATACATTTTAGAGTTAGCTCATGCACACCTGGGAACACAAGAATGTGAATCTTCATGTGCTTAATCGGATGACTACTTTTACCGAGATTTTCGCCAAGGAACTACAGCATATAACTACCTTTGACCTGGCCACCAAGGGCGGCTTATTTCTAACTGATATTAAGCCGCACTTATTACTAGCTGATAAGCAGCTTATTTATCCTCTGATAAAAGGATCCATGCCTGCTGTAACTTGATGACTATTAACTGCACCAGGCTTCGGCATTTGTAGATATACAAGATTTCTTTTACACATCCACCACTCCCAACGTTCGGTGTCAACTTATCCAAATACCGTAACAAAAATAACCATATTACCATTTTACCTTCCTTCACATGTTACACCATGTTGTTACTGCTTGAATTCCACTGCCAGTTATCTGCCTTCTATATTCAACTGCTGCTAGATATTCGCACAATTAATTGCTTCCGCTAACACCACCAGTTTTCGTCCCAGAGTTTCCCCATGGTTAACGCCCAGCGCTTCGTGGACTAGTGAATTTCCCACCATTTCCATGCATTAGGGTTGTAATTTCTGCCACGTATCATCTGACCCATCAATTTATTGGAAATTATGACAGTTTGGTATTCTCTTCAATCCTCCCTTCTTGCTTTACAGAAAACCATTTAGGTACAGTTTGATGTCTATATAGTGACTTCTTCTAGAAAGAGGATGAAATGCTTTCTCCATGTAGTGTCACGCATATTTTTCCTGTGCCTTATCATCCATATACCATTCACTCACGACACTTCTAGGTGGATCATCTTCACCAATGACACTCTGTCCAGATACATAACAGCACCGGTGGCCTAGACTCCGGACTATGTTGCAACCCTGTGGCAATGCTTTCTTAAAACTTTGAGCCCTACTTCTTCCGGACCAATTTGTACATCCGCAATGTGGTCTCAATGATATAGAATGCCTGCCACATCATGTGTTAGAGATATTATAGTTCTGCCATTGACATGTCTTTGGAGCTTTTTTCTGCCATGTTATGGAAGTTCGGTCAAGGGCAGTCTGAGGACATCTTTGCAAACGTTGATGTTTAAAAGGAGAGGATCACGTTCTGCCTGAATAATAAAATTGATAGGTATTGTTTTTTTACCTATCATCATATTCACACACTTTTTACTTTACTATTGAATTGATATAATGAACGGCTTCGCAGATATTCAGCCTATGCCTCAGGAATGAAGGAATCACTTGGCCACTACACATTCTAGAAGACTCACGTGTCCAGACTCCGACCAACTAAAAGAGAATGGATTATGGGCTATCACTGCTGCAATGCGTTATTCAGCGTTTGGTGTCTGCTTTCGACTACAACACCTCAAACGCATGATGTGCCAGACATTCTATATCATTGAGACCACATTGCTGATGTACAAATTGGTCCGGAAGAAGTAGGTTTCAAAGTTTGATGAAAGCATTGCCACAAGGCTGAAACGTAGTCAAGAGTCTAGGCCACCGGTGCTCTGTTATGTATCTGGGCAGAGTGTCATTGGTGAAGATGATCCACTTAGAAGTGTCGTGAGTGAATGGTATGTGGCTGCTAATAAGGCACAGGCAAAATATGCGTGACACTACATGGAGAAAGCATTCCATCCTCTTCTGGCAGAGATCACTGTATGGACATCAAACTATACCTAAATTGCTTTTCTGTGAAGCGAGAAGGAAGGATTGAAGAGAATACCAAACTGTCATCATTTCCACTAAATTGATGTGTCAAATGATGTGCGCTTACTGAGGTGAACTGTGTGCCTTAGCTGCTGACTTGGCTAGTCTGGGCAGTTAGGTCTTCCCGGGTGTACTTGGGCTTCCTCTAAATTTCTTTGTAAGTGCACAAAATCAAGAACAGTTCACAATACTAATGAGAATTCCTCTGATAACCAGCTATGACTAGGCCTAGGACATGTTTTGTTCTTCAGCTGTTCTGTCTCATGTGGTTGTCTGTTATGTTTCATAGTATATTGGATGTGAAGACACCATAGAGGTTCACATCTCTGCCTACAGGATCTGTGTACTAGTAATGTCTGGATTGGAGGAAAACCTAATTCCGTTGGCTTAATCTGTTTGGTACCCTTTCCAATCGCTATGTGCGTGCCATAAAATGATCACTTAAAGTTCAAATTAATCATTCATACCAAGAATGTATCATCAACTCTGTTGTTCATGATAGCATAGGTGCCCATTATTCTATAAGGGCGCTGATACCATCAGAGCCGTGACGTTCCCATAAGGGCCAGCATTTTGAACCACCCCTACCCCCGCACCAACCACGTCACTCTCAAAAGATGTGCGTCTTATAGTGCCAGCTCATCATAAATTTAAGAAAATTTTACTACAAAGATCATTACCTCTTAGCTCTTACGGCATCGTGTAACAGAAGTGGTAAATCAATGGTAGCAGCAAGGCCAGCAGAGCGTCCTGATGTGTCCAAGAAATTGCTGTAGCCTGTCTTCAACCGGTGTCACTACAACCTGGTTGCGATTAATTTGAACTTAATATGGCTGGCCATACTGGTCTTCAATATTATTGTTTTCTTGCTTACAAGGGGCTTGACTGACACGCTCTGTGGAAAGGTTTGACGGTGAGCTTATCATATTTCGTTCTCACGCAAGCCATGAAACACACGCCACAAATTTTACTCTTGGAAAGCTTTAGGAATTAAATCAGTTTCATCCAAACCGTCACCTACGCATTATAAGTGACTGTTTAGTTGCTCGTTCAATCTTTACCCAAAAATAAAAGAAACGGAGAGTGGAAAAGATCTGTTTTAGCCACACATAAACTGTCAAAGTAGTTTGGTACCTTTAAAATTTAGTGCCAACAGTACGTGCATACCCTCCCTTCACCCTTGTTACGGTCCTCAATGTCGCCCTACCTGCGTTCTTAGATGATTTCTTGCACTATAAAAAAATGTAACTATTAAGAAACCAACCCCTAATTTTGCACCAGTTTGGATAATTAGGTTTTCAGATTGCAGAATGGAATCTTCCTTCACTCATTCAGTGGAAGGGTGTCTAAATTGAAGGAAACTGAACGAATCCAAGAGGTTACACTGAGATGTAAGCGTTCATAAGAGGATGGTTTTTATAAAGTTAGGGCTCTGCGCGGCAAAAATATCGACTATTAGAAATTCGATGCAAGTATTCTGCAGCTACAACTGGGGTAAGAGTGGAGGATTAAATTAAACAATGGAAAAAAAGTGTTTGTATATGTATTTTGGATCAAGAATGATTAGGCCTAACAGGATGTTATGACTGATTGGTGTTTTATTTTTGTCTTATTATCACCACTTGCACTACATTGTATTCAGATGGTGTAGTGTGAATTGCAGATATATTTTCTGTGCAATTTAATTTGTTGCAGCATTTTAATCTCAGTCGCTTAAATTTAAGGTAATACAAATAAAATAAAATTTATTGAAATAAATCAAGCTTAGCCCTTTCCCATTGACAATCTACCAATGGAGCATGCGGTCAGTTTAAAAAATGTTTTTTTAAACTACATATGGTTGTTTGAGTACGATTGGGATGTGAACCCTCTATACCCCGTCCTCTTGCTTTCGCCAGCTGGCCCTCATGACCCCTCATACGCTGGAGCTCTCAAGGAACCATCACATTGCTCATCTGCCTCCTTTGGACTTAGTCTTTTCGTCAAGTTTATATTTGCATGATCAGATAGGAAATTGTTAAAACTAATATATTTTTATGTAACCCGTTCTATGGGTATTCACATAAAATTTCATCCAATGGTACACAAGTCAACGTAATGTCAATGTAATATTTCAATTATTTTAGATCGGTGGATTTAAATTTAATTGAATTTGCTTGTCCTACTCTTTTAAGAAATGAAAGAAAATGATAAAAATCTTGTACAATCGCTTCTACTTTTATTACAATTCAACTTTCTGATGGCGAAATAATTTACTGAATGGTCTCGTTTTCTTTCAGTACACAAAAAATGTTCTGAAGATTCAAAATGCACCAAGTTCCTAGTTATAAATCAAGACTCGCATCGTATCCGCTTGGGTATCAACCAGATTGTGGAATACAATTCTCGTGAATACACTGCTAAGCAGCTTGTCAGGTTGGGCCAAAGTTTCCAAGGTTTCACTCTTCGTGTTGTTGGCAACTCCGTCATTTTCACTTCATCAAAATATGGTTTCCAAGTAGAATGGGACATTAATGCGAATGTTAGAATAGAAGTAAGTATTTTTAGCTCAATCATTAGCACATTGTAGAAGAGGCTGCTTGCTGGTATTTTAGTTCTGATTCTGGTTGAGACTGTATTCTGCCTTCAGCCAAGTAGATATATCAGCGTACATCTGCTTTACTTGTCATATTGTTGCGATTACCAAAATGCATCTTGATAATAATCTGGTACTCCTTGCCTCTAAAGCCTGATCTCTCACATAAAAATAGTTCAAGTAAAACTTTTTGTAAGCATATTTCAATATATTTTATCAGTTTGTTTAACTGACTAGCTTACTAACTTAATTCAACAATTATTTCCCATTATTTCTTCTTTTCAATAAAATGCAAACACAGCAAGCAGCTGCTACATTTTATGGTTGTAATTATCACATGTCTCCACCAAATTCTTTCCAACTCATTGCACAAGAACCCAAGCAGAACAACTGAATTCTGTTATTCAAGTCGCTTATCCTATAGCGGTGCAATGAAACGAAAACAGACTCTTTATAATAATGTCTGAATCAAACAGCAGTAGGAGGCAAAATGTAAACCAAAATATCCAAGTGTTACAACAGCGGTTGTAACACTTGCAAAACAAGCAATTGCCACAAAAGAACCACATCCAAAAACTGCCAAAATTACCATAACCATTCCATATTTTAATTAAAGTGTCCAGTGATGTGAAACATAATTATAGCCTACTAAAAACACCAAATTTGAGTCGTCTTTCAATTTACAGAATTTTGAAACATTTTCCTGCAAATCAAAACCAACTGTGACACAGGAAAAACAAAAGATTGAGTACAAAATGCTATGTGAAGAAATGTGGAGGATTCTAACTTCACTTAGCTAAAGAGGTCAGAACATTTATTGCACAACATAAATGTGTAGTTAATTTTAAAAAATGCACAAGAAACAAAAGATTTACATAAAGAGAACAGTTTCCACTAACTTGTTTGGAAACTAAAACTAGCAAACATGTTCTGAACCTTACAAGTAGACATTATAAATGGGATGATAACGTCAACACTTTAACGGCTAATAAGAACATTAAAAATCACAAGAAGCCGATAACAAACCATATACAGGACCAATACCTGAATACACACAAATTTAAATATCAGTTGTCTCTTATTAAAGAAATAAGAGAAAGACTCCCCAAATAATCACTGAAGTTATACCTTTATCATTTGATTCCAATATTATAAGTGACATACGTGTAGCGTTAAGGCATTCAAATTACGAACTGGGTCATTTTTTAAGTGAGGTTAATACTGCGTTCTGTATTGTACTCGGTATTGACGTTAAAGGAGATCTGTACTTGTTGTATCACTTCGCAAGTGAGTTTTCATATTGTAAAACATGAAACAAACCTGTGAACAAGTAGGTTTGTGTAAAGTTAAGCAAAAAAAACTTAAATGACTATCGCTTAACATGATAAAGGTGAATATAACCATCTTCATTCCAAACTCAAATTTGACACCTAAACCCTTGATGCCTCTACCAAAGCTCGCCGCACAGGTAACTATTATCTCAAAATCCTTTCCTTAGTTGAGCGTAAGATGCTCAAAGTTCATAATTATCAACTCCTTCATCAAACAACACCTTGAGTTATTGCATCTAGGCATGTTAAATCTATTGTATTGTATCTAGCTAGGCAGGCTTTCGGAAGAACATACCGCTACGTCAGTATTGCGCTACTAAACTTTAAACCTTCCATATCAAGGACAGACTGACGGTTCTGGGTCCTTCCACGACATACTCCCCGTTTGAGTGGGTGGGTTTACTTCATACCTTCAGTACTGTTTCATGTTTGACTGCTTGGAAATTTTATCCTTTTTCACCATAGCTTCCTGTGACCTATAACATATGATTGATGAGAACAGAGCGCTTAAAAACAAAAGTAAATGAACAGCCAAATAGTGCTAGAAAGGTTTATTTCTCTGATATGAGAAACGTCATTAAAGTAAGGGAGGAGTTGTATAAACACTCAATATTTCGCAGCCTAGTATCATAAAACTGTCGGCTGCCTCTTCAGGAGCAATAGTCAGGTCATGAAAACAATTCTGCGTAACTTTCAGAATTAGCTTCAGTCGACATAAAGCAGCAATAACAATAATATGGCTCAACATTTGTGTATACATGTTGAAGGACCTCATTGACAACAGCTGATAATGCTTGATTTGCTTCTTCGCTTTTTCTAAATTTTATTTTCTGTGATTTTTTACTTTCAGGTTGACAGTAAGCTTCTTTTCAAAATCAATGGTTTATGTGGCTTCTTCAGCAAAGATCCTGATGATGACATGCAGAAGCCCAATGGTGCTAAAGCATCAACAGTTGAAGAGTTTGGAAACAGCTGGGCAACAGACTCTTTGGAATTATGCAGACCTCAAATTTGTCCACCACAAATCAGAAAAGAAACAATGGATGTATGCAATTCACTAGGGTCAGTGTCATATTACCCTGTAATGATGTAATCAAATGTAATGAATGCCAGTGATTTAGTTTTTACTTTGCATTTACCTTTTTCAAATTGCGTTGGCGTAATATCAGGGTTGAAGGGTATCAGTGTTGAAAGGCCAAATAAAAAAAGAAACCTGAACTTTTTCTATGTGATTGGCTTCCATCACTGGAGGTGTGCAAGCCCCATTACATTTGTCCTAAAAAATTATGAGAACCCTAAAACTGAAATATCAGTAATATTAATGACTTAAAAAGCTTGTTCATTTTGTTGGATGCAATGACTCAAGTACATCAAAAGGTAAATCTTTCCTGTTTTTTTTTAGCATTTCCACCAACTTACTGTGAAGTGTGATAGAATATGTAGTGATTGTATATCTAAGAATAGCACATAAAATATTTCCAATTTTCTGCCAAGCTGCCACAAAAAGATTAACTTGTTTTAATTTAATAGCTTGATTAAATTAAAATTTGAATTTAATAGCTTGATTAAATTAAAATTTGAATTTAATAGCTTGATTAAATTAAAATTAAATTTAAAATTCAGTTTTTTTTTCCATAAAATAACAACCTTTCACTTAATACTGAATTCTTCAGAACTTGTCAACTCTCTAATAATATATCTAAACATTCTTTTTATACTTTGTTAGCTCTTAATGCATGAACTTTTGTTATTTTGAGCGTTTTGCCTCACCCTCTTTGGTATTATTAGGCTAGAGTTTCAGGATTTTGATGCCCGTTTCATGGTGAAAAGGAGTATTCCAAGGGGCCAACGTAGAATATTTTGAAATGCCGCGTCGACCTGACTGCACAATAGATTAGCAACTTTAAAAGAAGCTGTGAGACTACATTTTTTTTAGGTTTTGCAATCATTAATATTCTTGCATTAGAAAGTTGCTTCATATTTAGGATCTTTAACTCACAATTTAAGATGTAATTGAGTTAAGTGGGTTTGTTAACTTTACAGTTCTGGCGCATTGAAACATGCTGGTAAATATGCATCAGATGGAATGTCTGTCAAAAAAAACTAATCATTAATACATCAGAAACATAGGTCTACAAGTGATCACAATGCCTTCTTAGGCTAACGAATATTTGTAATCTTAGCGTTGTGAATTTTTTTTGATGTATGTCTGGAAATGTTTCTTATTATAGCCGCCAATTTCTTCTTAACATTTCTAGCTTCTAATCATTGATTTTGTTTCCAAAATTCCAACAGAAAATCTCCATTTAAAAAGTGCAACAATGCTCTCGTGCCAGATTACCACATTCAAATTTGTTCCGCATCAGTATGTGAATGTATGATCAACGGCAACCTTACCGTACATGAGTGTGCTTGTCAAGCATTTCTTCCATATGTGGAAGCATGTCAAAAACTGTCTCCACCTATTGAAATAGAAGAATGGCGATTCAAGAAGGGATGTGGTATGTATATTACAGACGATGGACATATGCCATTGTTTATTTTCCAACTTTTAGGTTTTTAAATACGGGAGGTGAAAACACACAGTGTTTGTCAAACTTCGAACCCTATCGCAGATCTACTCATCTCGCAAAAAGTAAAAACGGTAAAGTTGTAAGGAAAAAAAAGAAACGAACATAAAAAATAGATTTTCCAAATTTTAGTCAAAATTTATGGATTAACCCTAGGCAACATGCACCTTGTTCGATGCGTCTCAGCAATACCTATCTAAAATGTAATTACACAGTATAACATTTTTACCAATTTAAAACAACAAAAAAGCTGATATTTTGGGTTCAGTTAGTATAGCAGGTACCCCAACGGCTTGACGTACAGACCCCAAAATCTAATCAGTTCTTCATTTTGTCCTTAGCTATCAGTAGCCGAAAGAATTTTTCAAATCGGACCTAATTTACTCGAGTTATGGTGCGCACAAACAGCCATCCAGACAGACAAGCGGTCAATAAATTTTTATTCCGCTTTTTTGGACTCTAGGAGGTCTAAAACATCAAGAAAAGTAATTTTTTAGGTTTTCAATATTTATTTTTGGGTGATTTTATGACTTCGGTGACCCACCTAGGGGCGGGTCCGAAGTAACTTGATTAACCTTGCCTCCTATTGGATGGAGTCTCTTTAAGTATCATAAAAGACCAGAAACTTTATATTTTTTTTTAGCAATTATGTTAATTATGTGTAATATTTTCGCTTTGGCAGCGTACGTGAAGTCCGGTTGGTTTATTTGTTAAAAGAGGGAAAATAGAGGGAAAAAGAGGGAAAAGAGAGTTCATTTATTTGATAGAAAGCAATATTATAGTCAGCACGCGAAACCACTAGACATTAGATAAGCCAATCAGAGGCAAGTGCAATGCTTTACACGTTGGCTACTGATGACGGGATTAGCCGTCACCTAAAACTCCCGCATGAGACTTCTGACGATTTTTGCCGTCATTTGAAGACGTTGTTTAGAGCGCTTTTTATCATAGAAAAATTCATCTCAGGAGACATTTAGTAAGAGTTTCTATTACTAGATGTCGCCACCTACCCAGCAAAATCAAAAAACCATGATGGGGATTCCCGCCATCAGTGCATCGTAGGTCCCTTTTGACAGGCGTGCGTTTCAGAGGTGAGTTTCCTGCATCTTTATGCATATAAACTGAATTTACAACTTAAATTGTTAAAGATTCTTGCATTTAAAGTCATAAATTACGCACATTAATACAAAAAAATTGAAAAAACACGTAAAACTCAACTAAATTCAGTGAGTATTTGTTTTGGCGGTAATTCACGCCATCAGTATGGAGTTGGGGTTCTTTTTGGCTCTAATCAACAGATTTCTGGTCAGAGGGAAATTTACTGCATGTTTGTGCTTTTAAAATTGAATATATAATACATAATTATATAGTTTTTTTGTCTTTTAAAGTAGCAACTTACAAAATTATTGATCTCTAAAAATGTAGAAATAAATAAATATCCTGATGAAGTGTATGTATGATGTGTATACACGTCATGTATACACGTCGTTGCCTTCAAACTTCTAAATACGTCCAATTTAGTCATAAGTTTTAAAGGTTTTTATAAGTCCTATTTAGTCATGTAAATGAAAAGTTTTTTAGTGTTTGGAAACATTAACATCGTTTTATGAGTTCTAAATATGTCAAAACTTTCTTGTATTAACTTGACGTGAATACACGTCATCAGGCTATTTTAGGAACAATCTTAAAATACCCTGATGACGTGTATACACTTCATGGCCTTCAAATTTCTAAATATGTTCTATTTATTTAGTCATAAGTAAGATATATCAACCAATAAAAGCTGTTTTCTCACAGCAGTATTTTCAAAAACCTTGCAGTCTGTGAGGGGAGTTTTCCTAAAAAGCTGCAGTCGTCAGCGTGTTAAGTTTGGGGCAATGGTGGATGGCAAGACATCGGCGGCAACAAATGACTAAGTTCATTAGAGGCATGCAAGCATACCCCATTCAACCGCGATAGCAATAATGAAATAGTTTTGATTTAAGCACATGTTAGTTAGCCAGTGTCGTAAACCAACGATTTTGCCTGAACGATTCAAAACAGAGTTGAAACTGTTGCGTGCAAATTTTCATTATAGACATACAATGCAATGCATCCTAAAGAAAGTATTTCTTAAGCCGTAGGTACTTTTAGATACCCGGAACAGAAGTCTTATGTCATTGGTCATTCCTCTGCATGGGGAGAGGGGTATAGCGAAGGGGTGGCACAAAATCCAAATGTAAAAAAAAAAACACGTAATCCAAAATGGGGTAGTGAACACGTGTGGATAATAAAAGTACAATTTCCAAACGCAAGGGTTTGAAAATCTGGATGGGTGGCAAGCACATATTCCAAGTGCAACGGTTTGCAAAGCTGGATGAGTGGTGTAATGCATGATCATATGAACACGCCTCAGGCAACGCGGGAGCTTGGAGTCACCTACCATCTGTAATTAGCTATCATCACTGAGGTATGAACAAGCAAACAACTAACATCTATAACATGGTGTCAGTAGGCAACTAGATTGTAAAGAGAAATTTATTCATCAACTTTTCATCTATCCACGAAATGGAGAAACCTAACCCGTTCCAAACTTTGAGTAAGGAAACAATCCAGCCGAATCCTGGGCGGAACGGCGAAGATCGTATGAAATCTATAAAATCGTATGTCGATACCATAAAGAAGACTACTAAACACGAATTGCTCTGCTGCTACACATAATCGGAAAACAAGCGAATCGTGGTTACCGGACCTTCAACATAATACCAAGGGGTGACGATTGCATCGTAACAGTTAAAAGATCTATTCGACATGTTCGACGAACATTTTACTTCATACAAAAATCTAATCTTAGCCACCTTCAACTTCAGCAATATGAAAGAGAATCCGGGACAGACGATTGACAGTATTGTTACTGCTCTATGGCTAGCTACAAGCAGAACAATGTGAGTTTGGATACGTGTAGGTGCCTTATGCTCACAAATTGCACCCTACGTGAACGTTTGTTGCGGGAACCGTCTCAAACTTTTATAAAACTCAGTCTAGTGCAATTACTCAGCCAAAGGTGTCCATGGAAAATTATTAGCGGAAATTAGCAGCCCAATCGACGCGACTATAGCAGGAACCAAAAGGGCTACCAAGTTGGCACCAAGGTGGCGCGACAGCCAACCTCTATAGATTACAATTCTCAAGATCAAGGAAGCTGGTCTAGGGGCGCTTCAAGAAGATAACGCAAGCCGAGGCTGCTCAAGCGAAGACATTGTTTACCTTGGCGAGCTGATCTTGGGTTTAATTGACAGCGATTATGACGAGTGATTTGAGACCATCAAAGTAAATGGACACAACATTTGTTTTAAACTGAATAGTGGCACATAAGTCAACGTACTTCCGGAAAAAGAACTGATGAAATGGACAGAAAACCCAGTAGTGCGTCGAACATCTACCATAGTGTCCACATATTCACGTGAACTGCCACCTGTCATTGGTGAGTGCAAACTAGACTGTAAATTTAACAATGTTAGACTGTAGCATAGCTTTATTGTTATTGATGTAAATGCAAAACCAATCTTGTGTATCAAAACATGCAGAAGTTTTGCACTAATTCAAAGATCAACACAATAGAAATAGCCAAATACAGTGCAACAGTTACGCACGAAGATAACAACAGTCGGTCCAGCAGAGATCATAACTGAATATGAAGACCTCTTCGAGGGCATAGGGCACCTACCATGAAAGTGCAGAATTATTTTATGTGGTGACGTCACACCACGAGTATACTTTGCTCAACAAATTCAAACAAGAGCTAATCCTGATGGAAAATTAAGGAATAATTTGCAAAGTGGAAGAGCCAACTCAATGAGTGAGTCCGATAATAATTTTTAGCAGAAAAATGGTTCCCTTAGGATCTGCTGAAATCCTTGAAATTTGAACGAGGCTATTAAAAGGCAACACTACCAAATACCTCAACGGAGCGAGTGCTGGCAAAACGAAGGGAATCAAAACTCTTCTACATTGGCTATGGTTTATCTGATTGTGAAGTTTCAAACTTGAAATAGCCAACGCACTTGTATGGTACCATAGATCAATACAGATGCAAACAAATTCAGTTCATTTGTGGACTTTTTTTTTTGTGTCAGCATGCCTTATTGCGGATTCGAATTTGGAATTCAAAATTTCGAACCAAGGATTTCTAACACCAAGTCCACCCAGAAAATAAATTTAATTAGATCATATCTGTTTTGATGTAGGAAACCATTCAGCAGAGTTGGCTGTTTCTGTCATGTACATTATAATTTTGTACTGTTGGGATCTTAGGTTGCTGTTGTTTAATCTATCCTAACCCTAGAAAAGTAAACTGAAAAAGCCTACGGAAAAGGCAGGACTAATTCCATTCATAGCAGAAAGTAAGGAGAATTATAACTGTTCCCCCTCCCTCTACCGATATTTTTTCTTTCATTAAGATTACCCAATTTTTTCGCTGTACTTGAAGTTCTGTTAGCTTTTTAGATAACAACTGATCTGGTTTCCGTCATGTTTTATTCCTTATCTATTCGTCTCATTTAAAAAATGTTCCCATGGTTCGTCGGAAACCCTAATTTGTGGTGAGAAGAGGGATACGGAGTATATTTCATTGATGCTTCACATAAAATACAGCTTAAAACCTGATCAGTAAACAGGTGGCGGGAATTATGTAGTCATTTAATCACATGGTTTGTATTGTAAATGTCAAACTTTTTTCCCTAATCGCAACTGTTCTTTATTGTCAGTCCGTTTCTGGTTGACACTATAAAAAATATTTTGGACAAAAAAATGCTTATTTTACAAGCACTTTTAAATGAGATATTACTTGAACCCGTTCCCATTTGAAATTTTTGAGAAACGTTAACTTAGGGTACCCCAACCCGCCTGAGGGGGCTGAGGCGTCTGGAAGTATTGGGAGTATGATTTTCAAATTCTTTGCATATGCTTTTGTTATCAAGAAATTTACCCCGTCCTTCTAACTTCAATATTACACGTAATAAAATAAATGGACGGGTGGTCTGATACACCCTATATATAAGTGAGTTGATGGGGGGGGGGGTGCAAGTGACTTCTGTTACACCCAGTATGTGACAGCACGAGCAAGGAGTAGGGTTATATTTCTTTCCACATCCCAAAAAAAAATAGAAAGAAGACAATAATAAAAGAAAGTTAACATAGATTTTTTCATATTTCGTTTCAATGGCCTGTTTCATCAAGGAGCTGCTTTCATCAAAAATCTGTTTCCTCATGGAGCTGTTGCATTAAGCCACTTCCAGTGCTCTCTGAAGCATGCTGACCTTCAAATTCTCTGATATACTAAAAATATTTGTAATAGTTCTGTGCTTTTATTGGTATAATTCTTTATTTTTAGTTAGCAAGAAATATGTTAGCACATTGGCTACACTACATTATTTGTTTGTCATTACAGTTCCTAAATGTCCTCCTGGATTAGAATGGCATGATTGTGGACCCGCTTGTGAACGAACCTGTGAAAACCTGTATGAAGATTTAGAAAAATGCAAGGAGCATAGCTGCGTTTCTGGCTGTTTCTGCCCACCTGGTCTTGTTAAGAAAGATGACCGATGCATTGAGAAAGAGCAGTGTCAGGACTGTAAGTGTTTTTTATTTTACACATTAAGATTATGTTAGATGTTACGTATTTCATTGCTCCACAATATTATCGGAAGTTTTATAACATGCCATTAGACACTCGTAGTTTACTACCTCCGTAGAACAATAAAGTTTGAGTCAAAACCACCTGGCAGTTTCAACATTGATTGAAACAGTGCTTTAGCAATGTCAAACAATGCTAAGCAATTGTTTTAAAATTGCTTAAAGCTGCTGAAGCAGTTTAATGAAAAGAAGAGGGTGCGAGTCACAAACTGTAACATTTGAGTGAGCTGAAAGTCATATTCAAACTTACCATCAGCTACAAATGTAAAATTAAATTTTGCTCTGTTCCTTATGGTGTAGAATTTGCTTGTAGCAACAGTGTATGATAATCAAGTTGAATCTAGTTTTCTGTAATAAAAGATCGTTTGTCGGTGCTCCAGTCGGTATGTCAGTTGTGGCGAAATCCGGAAGTTGTAACAATGGAAAGAGACACCGGAAATCTTAGCAATAGAAATTGACGCGCGATTGCATCATATGGCATCATGAATATAATGACGTCACGAACAACACAATTTAACAGAATCGGTTGTGGACTGCTAAAGAAAATAAGCAGAGTATGACAAAATAATTGTGAATTAGGGTCAGTTAGGGTTATAGGGGATTGTAGTGAGTTAGGTTACATGGTTAAGGTTAGGAGGGTGACTGGAGTGGGTTAGGATTAGGGGGATTGAGTGGATAGGGTGTAGAGTGGTGTGTGCTGTGCCATATAAAAGAAGGATTGAATCAGTGCTCCATGTGTACAGGTAGCTAGTTGTTGGGTTAGGTCATCCTAGGGTTAGTCGTAGGGGTAGGGTCTGTTTAAAGTCATGAGCTTTAGCAGTATCAAGGTCTTTTCCAATTGTAGGAGATAAAATGACAAAGAATATTTTGGATATAGGGCTGTACTTTAGTGTAGGGGGCCATTGCAAATCAATTTGATAATCTCAGGACTAATAGAAATCTGTGATTTTTCGCCACTGAACACAGATCTAGGTCACAAACGATTGAAAAAGTATCTGGATAGGTGCAAGGTAATTCAGTAAATGAAAGACTCCAACGGTGGTTGGAGTCTTTGATTAAAAAAGTTATATCCAGCTTCATTTTAACAAACAGTTGTAGCCTATTATATCATCAACATGTCAACGTCCAATGGGTACACTCATGAATTTAGATAGAATGAAATTTTTGTAGTTGGGATCGCAGTATGTAATTTCATGGCGTAATTTCCACTGAATGGAGTCTCTATACACCAACTAAATGTATAAGCAGGAACAATAAACATTGTCTCTTTGAAAATACTACAGTGAGCAACATATCATTATTGTATACGTAGTCTGCAACGCTAACCTTTTAAGGTACAACATTAATGAGAACAACGGTAAACTAGATAACCATTTAGAATTGCGGAGAGTGAGGGGGTGATTATCTGTTTCATTGATGGTTGACTATTTTTCCATTGATGGTAAGGCTTTTGTTCTATGGTCCTTTCACTTGCTTTATCAACAAGTGAAATATTTCTCCACATCGTAACCAAATCAGTAGCCATTCTAAAAAAAGGTTCTGTAACTTATGGACACTGCAGCCTGAAACCTATGTTAATTCTCACACCTTTGTCAGTATCATGTGATAGCTCATTCACAAAAAATTCTAAATCCTCTCTCTCTATGGAAAACAACCTTTTTCTCAGTTTTCATTATAAAGTGGGATCAGCCACCTGAAGAAATTCAAAAGTACTTCATTTAGTGCAGATTACTACTTCATTTAATGTGGCAAAGTATTTCATTTAGTGTAGAAAACTACTTCATTTAGAGTGGCAGATTATTTTCTTCTAATCTTACCCTTTTTCTGTCCTCTCTGCTGTACTTTCTTTTCTCATTTTTCCCACGGCACTAAAGACCTTTGGAATTTAAACTTTTATCAACTAAATAATTTGTTGATAAAGTGTTTCATTGTTTTACAGGTATCTGCAAGGGCTATGGCGATCCCCATTATCACACATTTGATGATTTTTACTACCCTTTCCAAGGAAATTGTACATATATCTTGGCACGTGATCGTAGTCCTACCGGTGACCATAAATTTGAAGTGTTAGCTACAAATGAGGACTGTTTTGAAGAACCAAATACTACATGTACTGTTGAAATCTTTGTTATTTATGGAGGACATATGGCTCATTTCAAAGTGAACGAATCAGTAAGTTATGAAGTGTGAAACTATTTTTTTTTAATGAAATCTGTAAAGTCCTGAATGTAGCTTAGCAGATTCAAATTATTTTTTCACATTGTTGCAATGCTGTTACAGTTTTTACATAAGTCTTCATGCTTCACTTTTATTCCTTAGTAATAGTTATCTCCTTCCCGTGTATCACTAATATTACCCTAATTTGTTTCCCATAGTCGCCTCTTCATTTTGTATATCCTAAAAACATCTTCACCATTCTATTTCAACAATTTATTAATATCTCAAGGCAGAACCTTTTCACATTTATATTTTAATTCCAAAGTTAAACCCTTTGCATCAGTATAACTTTACATGTTCTTATGGTGTTTCTAATAATTGTTCTTTTAATAAGCCAATGTTAGGAGCTTGCAGCACAATTCCACAACTTTCTCACAGCTCCTTCACAAAATTCAGCACCATAACAAGCAAATGCATAAGTTTAGGCCTATAACAAATACAATAAATTATCCTCGTCAGTAAAATGCTTAAATGACCTAAAACCATGTTTCCCAACTTATTTAACTTAATTTGTGTTACTTATTTTCATTAAAGGTATTATTTAATACGTACCCAAACTTAAATCATCTGGAAACCAAACATGCAACAATTAAAAAACTTTAATCTAGGCCTATTAAATTTCTTTTATTAAACTATTAGAGTCTTTTATGTCAGTGGCATAAGCAGGGGGGGGGGGCACACTGGGCCCGTGCCTCCATCCAACAAATGACTTTCTGGCACCCATCTCTCATAGGAAAAAATATTTTCACACCCCCTTTTTTTTAACTAGATTTCCTGTAATGAATAATCACAAAGACATTGGCATTTCACCGAACGGTATTGTGTATGAATTTGCAAGACGCTCCATACGATTGGGATTTGTCATTTAGGTGTAAGGTTCTAAACCTTTTTTTTTTGGTTTTGACCCTGTAATGTTGCGATACGAAAAAAAAAATATTTTGCAGACTTCATATCGTATTAATTTTACGAATTACAGAAGTTTTTAGCTTTATGCACAAACGTGCAGCAGATTTACAGAAATATTTTTTTTTTTTATGTAACATGGCGCCCTGTTTATGGAGTCCTCCCCCCCCCCAAATAATTCCTGTTTACACAACTGCACACAATATAAAAATCTTTGGAAATTTACAATGAGAATTAAACACTTAATGTCAATGAAATGATTAATTATACAATAATTAGACAAAATTATTTCAACAAGGAATATAAAATACCCATTGATAGAAATGTAAGAAGCAATAAACCAGGGCTTGAAACAAGTAATTAGCGCAATTCATCATATATATAAAAACCAATCCTCGAAATGCAGCAGGCGGGGGTAGCTATTTATAGACCAGGAAGGTGGGGTTGGGAGGGTAGGGAGTGGAGGGGTGGAGGGCAAGGGGAGAGGGAGGCCAGGAGGATAGCTGTGCTGTAGGTCGTTTCAGCTCATGAAGGCTTGACGTCATCTGTTTATTCGTTCTCTCAACAGATAAAAATTGAGGAAAAGCCCTTTATGCGCTTAACACATTTATTATTATCACGAAAACTTCCT
>JAQIUW010000003.1:0-30206 GCA_034697105.1 Lithobius agilis | reverse complement strand
CCCTTTTTATGGCAATTCGCCCCTGCCCTCCTCATGGGCTGTGCACGTCCCTGGTCAATTCTATGCAATTTGGATATCTAGCTTTGTTCCGTCAACTCCACGAAAATTGAGCAACTTCAAGGTTATCTGACCATGAAAATTTCTCTGCCAATATTCAAGAATGTGATTAAGTAATGTTTAGAGGTAAAACTAACCTTCTGTATGCAAATTTGGAATTTACTTATTTTTTAAGGACAATATTTCCCTTTTCGAAGAATTACTCGTAAACTAGAAACATGGCCAATGTGGAAGACTATTTTTACACATAAACCTGTACATTTTTCTGTTTCTTCTCAAACGTATGCCACACGGAGCATAAATTTATGAATTGTAGTTTTATAAGAAGTTCCATATGTGGGAAAATCTGTGGGTTAATTTTCCTCATATCTTGCCTATTTTTTTTTTCACTTCAAAGTAAAGTTAGTTGAGAGGAAGATTAATTGATGAAATTTCTTGCATAACAATGTTCAAAACACACAGGCAGCTGCAGAGATAAATGAAAGTCTTAACAATGGTTAATAAAATCCACTAAATTTGTTGACCTATCATTTTTTCTTGTTCCATTGTAGGCTGTCTGTAGCCAAGTTTGTAATTTTGTTAATTTTTTTTTTAGCAGGTTCATTGTTTACTTTGAAAATTTAAAGGGCCATAAGTAGGTTACTTAGTAATCCTTTTGTACATATAACAAGTGTAGCCTAATTGTGTCAAAACGTTGGTGTTGGACATTCTTGTATGACCGGCAAACCAACATTAGTTGATGCTACGGATTAATCAACTATTTTGACATATTAGCAACTTTCTACTGTTGTAAAATATTATCGGCTTGAATAAATAAAAGTACAACTTGAGGGAATTTTGAGGCGCTCTTTGTCATTTTGTTTCACCTGTTGCGCAAGTTTTTACTTTTGAAATTTTTTCCCCAAATGTGTATGTGGATCTAAGACACAGATGCAACGAATGATTGGGTAAATGCAATGAACTCATAAAACAATTAAATTTTTTTTTCGCTACTAACTTTCAAACTATTGATTCGTGTTTCCGGCCATTATTTCATCTTTAATACTCATTTGATATTGATATGAACGTTAGGTAGTTACAGAAGAAAACTATATGTAAAGTGGATCCCATTGAGGTAATCTGTGCCGTTGGAAAGGCCGTTGACTGACGAACGACTTAAACAACTCTGTAAGCCGCGTATCCAAAACTGTGTCGCGGCGGCCAGTCATTCTTAAGACAGACGCAATCGCTGAGCGGTAGCCTTTGATTGCTGATACACTCAGTCCTTCCTCATACAACTCAGTGAAAAAAACACTGAGATTTACAGAAGTGGGATTCCCATCAGCGCCACTTGCTTTCATACACGGCCATGGTCGAAGTTCGTAAGGTGGCTGTCATCCGGCCCGCAACTGCCGGTGGAAATCCATCTGCTTGGAGGAGTCTGCTGACAACCTCCAAGCGTGTAAGTGAAGCATCGTCGGATTGGAATGACTTATGCCCTGTGCAGCTAACAGATCCGGCCACGGTGGTAGGCTGCAAGGGCAGTCTATCAACAGACGCAGCAAGTTTGGGAACGACGGCTGTGCCGGCCACAACGGAGCTTTCAGCAAAAACACTCCTGCTGATGCTTCGATCTTCTGAATGACCTGTGCCAGAAGACAAAACAGCGGGAACAGGTATGCTGACATCCCGTCCCACGACATGGCCATGGCATCGACTCCCCAAGCCATTGGATCGGGAATAGGTGACACACATTGGGGAAGTCGTGCGTTCCACTAAGTAGCGAACAGATCTATCATTGCTTGTCCCACAGCTAGAAAAGGTAATGACAACATTCCTGATGAAGGACCACTCTGATATTGTCGGCTGCCGGCGAGACAACTGATCTGCCACTACATTCCTGATTCCTGGAATGTAATTGGTTCAAAGCACAATGCGGTGAGTGATGCAGATTGAAAATGTGCGACGCCTGCATGTGGAGCGTGTGAGTGCGTTCCCCCGCCCTTCCGCAGGTAGGCAACGACGGTGGTGTTGTCTGCATGCACTAGCACTTGACGCCCCTCGCACTGGGGTAGGAAGAAGATCAGCGCATTGTAAACCGCTTGTATTTCCAGCACGTTTATGTGGTAACAGGCTTGCTTTTTGGTCTAAGACCCCTTGGCCATGGCGCTCCCAATATGTGCGCCCCAACCGTCCAACGACGCGTCGGTGAACAAATCGACCAGTGGAGGAAGGTCGTGGATCGGTATCCCCACTTGGTGACTGCTGGGATCCTTCCACCAATCCAAATCGGCGTCCGGAAAGTTGCTCAGATCGATCGGATCGTCCCATCCCATTTCTGTCGGCAGAGACAGCCGAAACCAATGAAATGGGCGTGCGTGCCAGCGGCCGTATGGCACTAGCGGTGCTGTGGCATCCACGATCCCGATCAGACGAGACAACGTGCGCCTCGTTGGAGTCTCCCACAACTCTGCCTCCCACTTGATGATAGTTTCTAGCCGTTGTAGCACCGGATAGATCTTGAATGCGGTTAAGTCGTAAGTCACTCCGAGGTACTCGAAGCTGCGAGATGGCTCGAGGCGACACTTCGGATAATTGATGCCCCATCCCAACCGATGTAACTGCCTCATCAGCCGCTGGACATCGGTAAACAGAACGGTGCGATTTGAGTTGCGCGCCAACTAATCGTCCAGGTATGCATGCACCGCGATGCCTGCTTGATGCGCCCATGCCAAAACAGGTTTCAGCATATTGGTGAATAGCAAGAGCGCCAAGTTCAGGCCGAACGGCAATGCCCGGAACTGGTAAATGGTGGTGCCCACGACGAAGCGGAGATACTTCCTGCTGTCGGGATGCGTGGGAACATGCAGGTACGCATCTTCCAAATCAACGGATACTGTCCATTGGTCCTGCCAAAGACTGGCGCGGATGTTCTGCCGAGTCTATCTGAAAATGAGGGGCTAAAACATGTTTGTTTAGACGCTGCAAGTTGAAAACCAAGCGGTTTCCCCCCCCATTTTTCGGTACAATGAACACATCGGAAAAGAAAGATGGAGTTGGGCCTACCTCCTCTATCGCCGCCTTCAACATCATCGCTACTTCTTCCAACACCGCCGCTGATGGTGGTGGCATTTGCGGCAATTGAGTTGTCAGACTTGGTGGTGTATCGAAGTCGAGGCGGTAGAAGTTTGCGACCATATCCAGCACCCATGGGTCTGATGTGATGTCCCGCCACGCTTGCAGATGATGTAGAAGACGCGCTCCGACCGGCGTGGTATGGCGGAGCTCCTCGTCGTTAGCACTGCTGACTCCATCAGGGACGGCGGCTGCCACCCCCGCGACCCCAGGTGGTCGGTGAGCCTTTTGCTTATCTCCACGTGGTGCAGAATGCGATGACGACGCCGAGGAAACTGCGATTCGGCGTATGACCCCCTCCTTGTCGTTGCTGATTCGCCCGTTGCCGATATAGACGGACATAGCGTGCCACCGACTGCGTCCGGAAGTACGGCCATGAGAATGCACGCGGCCCTGTCTTCTGCTTGTCGTCTTTTGGCTTAGCCGCTGGCTTGACTTTTAATGTGGCAGGCGCTAAATCCTTGAGACGACCACCGAAGAGTGTTTTAGCTCGAAATGGCACCACCCGCAGTTCCAACTCTTTAATGGGTGGCAACTTTGCCGCCTGCAAAAAAGCATCTTGACGATGTAACATAGAATTAGCCATTGCCCGAACTTGCCACGTCGTCGCATCATGGTGAACAATTGCAGCCCGCACTTGAATAGCTCCTGCTCGCCGCAACTTGTCTCCAATGTCAATCTCCGGTCGACATTGTTCTGCCTGTTAACGCCTGTTAATCGCTGTTAACGCCTGTTCCACCAAATCATGTGCCGCTGCGAACTATTATAATCCACATACGATTGAGCTCGCAGCGACGCCCGAAGCAAATTCTCATTTTCATCAAATTGCTTGGCTTTGATATGGTAGTGTGTGATTGGAGGGACATTCGTGCCGAAATCCAAAGGCGCTTTTGATGGAATAGGTTCCCCCTCTACAAACGTTTTTTATAGCGCCTGCTTCCCTGTACCTTGATGATAAACTGTCAGGAAGGAACTCCGAAGGTTGCTATCCGGATCGGGTTGGTTTTAACGACCGCAAACGAGTATGATCGCCTCTGAACGCTCCTTCCGCTCCAAGCAGGGCTGTCCGAATGGTCCTGCTATGGGCCAGCACCGGCACCTTGGGCGTTGTGCGATCTGCCTTGAGCATGAACGGCATCACTGAATCCTCCTCTTCCGCTTCTGTTGGAGGGGGAGGTGGTGGGCAGAATGTGGCTGGCAACACCTCAAAGCAAGTTCGTAACGCAAACGCCATCGTTGGGTCGATAGGCGGATCTTCTTCTGAATGATCACCCCCTTTAGTCCCTTTGTCCTCCACTGCCGACGGCATTCGCGCCTCCAGTTCCTCTCTTGTTGGTATGTCTGTCTCATGCCGATGGTGCTGCGCCGACGAACCTGACCGATCATAAATCTGCCCGCTTTGCCTTTGCACTTCAGCTGCTGACACCACCACACTCGAAACCGCTGCTCCCTCGGCCGTCGACGTCTACGTTTTTCCCTGCTTTCGGACGCCCATGACGATCACTCGGCCGAACCTCTTCACGTCTGGTCCCCGACGACTGCTGCTGATGTTGAATGGGAGGGCCATATTGGAGCTCACTCCCCTTCGGTGCGATGCCCCCTGAAATGACGCGACTGAGTCTGCGCCTGTGGACATCGCCCCGCCCCATGGATTCTGCTTTGCTGACATCCGAGACCATGCGCGTCGAGCTCGGACTATGAGTACACCTTTTTACTTCCTGATGGGTCTCCAAACAGCTCTCGAAGCTGTCGGCGAACAGGCAAATTCGTTCCTTCATTTAAATCCGTCTCCGTCTGCAATACTTTTAGTACCTCAGTCGGCGATAGAAAAAGCGGTGGTGGTGGGACTGTTGGCTGCAACTTGAGCAGTAATTCTTTCAATTGACTTTTCAAAAACGAAGCCACAGCCGGCGAAACCTGCGCAGCTGTCTCCTTTGCTGTCCTTGTCACCGTGGCCGTTGGCTTTGCTGCCATGGCTGGCGCCGATGAATCGCGGTGACGTTGGTGGGGGAAGGTGGGTAGAGGCGGCAATACCGCTTCCTGACGTTGCGCGGCTAACAAATCTTCATCAACCCGCAATACTTGTCTGTCCTGCAATGGCGCTTTCTTTAGGGGCGTCACATCTTTTACCCCCAATTCTTGTAACCTCCGGACTTTCTGCCGCTTCCGTAAATCCGATTTTTTTGCGGACGCCATTATTAATGTCAGTTGTTCTGCCGATATGGTGTTACAAATTCCGCAGAGATTTTCGGTAAACAAACACTTCCGCACGCCCTGCAAAATACATGTGGATCATGCAGTGTCTTTATATGTTGGCACCCTGGCCTTTTCTTCCCAATTCTTGGCATCTCCAAACAAATCCAAGTTGAAAACATGAGAGTTTAATTTTTCGGTCACTCGCGTAAATGACGAACGAAAAAAGAGCCGTATAATAGAAGTAACAACGGATTTCGGATGATTCTGTGACGACAATGGGTGGGGCTTTGGTGAAGGATTGTTTTTGCGTTTTGATTACGCTTTGCTAGAAACAATCGAAAACGGCTTTAAAGATTCGTCAAGAGAGTTATTTTCATACGAAAATGCAATTTTAATACGAGCAAGAGTGATAATACGAGCAGTAGTAATAAACACTCATTTTAATGCCAGTTAAAATGGGTATTTTTGATTACAAAAGGAAAAACTGTCTGCATGTCTAGACTCAGTTTTTCTTCCCAAAAAGAAACATGCCACAAAACACAGTTGGAGCACTAGTCACATTGCACTTTAGTGTATAAATTCAGTTACCCATGCTCAGTTGCAAACATGGCATCCGGACACACTTTCCTGATGATTTTTCAGCCAGACATTACACTGGGTTTGCTTTAACACAAATGGTGATAGAAGCTCAAGAGGTCATTTTTATTTTTGGCCAAAGGAGTTGCACTGTGCATCTATGTACTTGTACAAGACAATTCAGCATGTTGGTGCACAAATTCAGAAAATGGTGAGATGCTCAAGTTTGTCAGCACAAAAGAGCACAAACCTTTCTTACATTTGGTTGCATTGGAAAGAACAGGGATATCACTGTCACACGTAATTAGATTCAAGCATTGGGTGGGAGTGACAGAACTAGTCAGTAACGGGGAACACTTAGAAGAATGAAGCTGTCACACAAAACGGTTTCAAGGCCACAAAGCTCTCGAAAGAGTGGCGTCACTGGAAAAATTTTGCTTCAAGCAAAATTGCTACTAACAGCAGACTGGTCACTAACACCCAATTCAAAATCTTACACACAAATCTTTAGCAGTAGCAAAAGTTAGTGTGGTCCATTCAAATGTTGTGCATAGTCTTATAGGATATTGGCAACAACCGCCCACAGCAGGACTGGGGTTGTTTCAAAAAGGAAGAAGTTTTGTGGCACTTGAGATACTTGCATCGCCAACAGTCTGAATTTGGCAGGTAGCTGGATGGTGTCATGAGGACGCAACTGGCGTTCAGAAGGTGACAGCAGGAGTCACCAGCGGAGACGCATCAGAAGGTTACTTATCAGCTTGACTTCCTCATTTTCATTGTTTTCTGCGTCAGTGTGATGGTTTGGCACAATTTAAGGACTGCCAAGGGATTTTACTCTGTAGGCGACTTCTGTTAACTTTTTAGCATGACTCTGTAAGGTGTACGTAAACCGGGGCCAGTTCCCTCATACAATTGTGGGCAGCATCTGACAGAATTTTTGTCTCAATCACAGATGCAACCACGGAATCTGCCTCCTTCTCAAAGGTTGATTCCAAGCATCTTAACTGTGCTGGGTATTATTCAGTCCCTTGCTGCAGAAGTTAATTGCACGGAATTCTCCACAAATGGTTTTGAGTCACAGCTCCGCCAACCCCAATACATTACATTCAATGGTGAAAGAGTGGTAAAAGTAGGGATGTTACAAAACATATTTAAAAGGCAGATTTCAAGGGATAATTCAAATTCTGAAAGGCAGTTAGATGATCACTTGTCCAGATGAAAGGAACATTCTTCTTTCAAAAAGCCAGTCAATGGCTTAAAAGATATTGGCATAGTTGTGTGCAAATCATCGGAAATAATTCGCTAGTTTAAGGAAATGCTGGAGAGCTTTCTTCATTCAACCATGGATGAAAAAAATGGTTGATGGCAGCAGCATTTCTCCTGATCACTTAAATGCCCTTAGTGCTTGACTTGATGGCCAAGAAAGTTCATGACTGCAAAACAAAAGTTGCACTTCTATTGCAACACCATGTCATGATCAAGAAGACTGAAAATATGGCGTAGCACAGCAAGATGTCCATCCCAGGTGGGACTGGCAACAACAATGTCATTAGTGTACACGAGAGTCGATGGAATGGAATTCTGCACTCTCGTTTTTTGAGACCAACAGGCATCACACGCCAGTGACTTGCTCCACGGTGGCAGACAAAGGTCGTACAGTCTCCGTCGTAGGGATATAGCAGGATCTTATGGAAACTGGATTTCCAATCAAGAATAAACAATCTCATGCTAGACAAGAAGTTGAGGGTGTTGTCAGTACGGGCACTGGGAATTTGTAGGTTTTAGGTAGTCTAAAAGAGGACAATATACACCTCTGTTCTTCTTTCTCTTCATGAAGAAGAGTACACATCCCTTTGAATTCCCCGACGAAAATTTTATCAGATGACTGATGGGAGGGGGCAGATGCCAGCAGCAGTCCTAAACTGTCATTGAATTGGTGTCAGCATTGTCAATTTACATAACTTGTGTACCATAGTCATAATGTTACGTTATCTACAATTTTGTGCTTTTTTAAAGCTGCATGACTATAAATAAACGTTCAACTGATTAAACAGGCATCATGCGTGAACGTGTAAAGATCTACAGAAGTTACTCTGGCAAGTAAGTAAAAGCTGAATCTACTTACATAAGCATGGTGTTTGCGCATTGAACGTCGCCATCGGAGTGGTGTTTTCTTTCTAGAACACCGAACACTAAAACAACGGGTAGTCAAATGTACACTCCCGCTAACAATGCTCAGTCAGGTTGCACGTGCATTGTTTAACTACGCATTCTTGCAGCCTCCACTGACTCAACCTAGACCACAGGTGGACTCGCGATAGCTAAAACTGGAAGTATCAAACCTGCATTCAAAATAAACTTTAGATAAATCAAACTAAAAACCATCATTGTAGATTAATTGTTAAAAAAAAAAGTATAGCTGAAAGACAGTTGGTTTCCTGAAGTTTTGGAAGCATTGAGAAAAATCAAAGGGTTTGTTGTAATTAGGAAAATGTTTGGTCCAATTCAAGCCTATATCGCCTTTTCGTGTTGGACGTATACCATTGTCATCCCTGGGCTTTTTTTTAACACATCATTATGGAAGGAAAAAAAGCTATAAATGTGACAAGGATAATACATGTTTTTGGAGTGTTAATTCAGTATGCCAAATTTCTTGTGGCTTTTCTTTCAGAACAATTATGGACCAGGTCAATAATGCCGGAAGATTGATTGAGAGAATGCGTGATCGCATCATAGTAAGTAACTAAAAGTTCCAGCTTGACCCCACCAACCCAGTCCTCCCCCAGGACCGTTCCCCCCCCCCCACCAGGTTCCAAGCCACCAAGTTGGTGCGACTAAGGCAGCCCCGTGTACCTCTCACGACCCTTCCCCAGCACTGTACGACGCAGCAGCTGTGGCGCCTTAGCGAGCGTCCTTCCCACAGAAGCCTCCCAGGCAGAGATTCCTCATCAATTTTAACCTGTAACTCTTTAGTCTCCAATGACCCTGTGTTGTGATGAGCGCGCCGCCCGTCTAGTCCTTTGGCGCGCCCATCTCAGCAGGTTTTCTCGCTTTAGGGCATGAACGCAAACTGAGCCTGTACTCGCTATCCCGCCATGACCGGGCGCGGTCGACCAGAGCACTGCCTCGCAGTAAGTACAATAAATGCATTACCAAACTATTATTTTAAGTAAATTGTCCTTGGGAACCATCACCCTGGGGGTTCGAGCAACCAAGCGTTACAATTTCTGGCGCTACGAACAGATGTAGAAGCGCAGAAATCTATTATTTCTGACGCCCAACAGGAACAATTTTTTTTTCTGGCTTCGGACATATTTTATTTCAAAAATGAACTTTCGAAAAATGTGCGTTACGTACGTTGTAGAATTTCATGTTGAGTACGACAGAACTTTTACTTTGCAATTATGAACTGTAACATGTGTGGAGAGACGAGAAGCGCCAATTGGATCTTCGATCTAAGAATATTATTAATTTGCCCGATTCATTCACTTATGAACTGTCTTGCGTATTTGCGTGGTGTGCGTACTGACAAACTTTTTTGCTTGCATGACGTAAGCTACGGCGATAGACGATTGTGTTAATGAACGATTATTCACTTCTGAAATCTAAGAAATGTTTTATTTACAAATGCTGGTGGCTAGATGGTTGTTTTGGAACTCTGGGTTATTTCTAGCAAGTTTTACTGGTTCAGTCTTGCCTTTGTCTTTCTCCGTTGGAAACGCGCGAAGCAAATCCATGAATGAGACGAGCGCGGAACGAATGGCTGTTTACGCTGCTACGAAAACCCGATCGAGTAGCCTAACTTTTGGTGCATTTTGAATTTTTTTACGGCGTGGGTACTTCGGTGTTGTATGAACTTTTTTCGCAATTTGTCATTACCTCTACGTTTTTTTCGTATGCTACGAATAGTCTTTATGAAGAATTTACGAATTTCAAATTTATTTTGGAAATCATAATTATCCGGAGCGCGGGAGTTGATATTTAAGGATTGCATCGACGTGTTTGCATAATTTTTTTTTTAATCTCACGAATGCTGGAGGATGGATCAATTTGCCTCTTACTTCAGTTCACCAAATTTAGCTATAGAACATGAGGACCCGAATCTTTTGCCTATCGCCGCAGGCGGACACTGACTCGCAAGGGGTTTTTTGGAATCCACTTATCGACGGCGTGAATGTTGATTTGCGATGCCCAAGACTTTCAATTTCCACACCGCTGGATATTGATAAACCACGAAGCGAAAGGCAGTCGGAAAAAGAAAAGGACTCTGTTTGTAAATGCAACTTTGGCGTGCCTTTACGGAAAATTGACGATGATTGAAGGACAACTCGCGTCCCTGCAGCTGAACCAAACTCAAGCCTCGCTTGGCCAACAAGTCGCCATGGCAACCCCACCTGCCACCGCTTCCCCGCCCCCAACGTTCCGACTCCTCCCCCTCCCCAATCCACTGCCACGCCCCCTCCTTCGCAGCAAAATCAAGTGGCTGATTTAATTAAACAATTACAATTGACGATCGCCGCGGCTACAAGTCTTCAAACCCAACACCCCCCTCCCCCAATCCCATCTCCCACTAGCGGGCAAAGCACTAGTCCTTCATGCGCTCCTTCAGGAAGCTTTTGCCTCCGATTTTGCCGATGCTATTGCTTCAGCATATTTGAAACCACCGGTTCTAGAGAATGACACCAACTTAGGACAATGGATAGAACAGATGGATGTCTACGTCGCTGAAAAGAAAGTATCCGGAGCTTAGTTGTCTAACATTTTGAAACTAAATCTAAAGGGGAAATACAAAACCTGGTGGACAGCAGCTCTTGTACCGATGTCAAGTTGGGATGAAGTTAAGCATCATCTGAAGGCTAACTTCAAGAAGCCAAAACAAGACCACGAACGCTTTGCGAAAATCGCTGCTATACGACAACTACCAGGCCAGACAGCGTTGGAATTCATCTCAGAGATGGTGAAACAGTACAGGAAATTGCAAGTTAGCGTACCTGAGAAGTTACAAGCGCAAACTATCGTAGAAAGAATGCACGAAAACCTACGCATTGCACTGGTTTTGCAGAAAATTGATTCGATCAGCGCTCTTACTAAAGTTGTTAGTAATTTGCCGGACTGGATCCAATTCCCCACCAAGACAAACACCCTCGTCAACACGAGCGCCAATTACGCACCAAAGCAACCTTCCAAGGCACCTGCCCTGCAAGCTAGTCAACCTCAGTACGGACAAGCCAACTCGGCATCTACGACCCATTCCGCTAGGACGGCTGCCTAAACGAAGACGGAAACCGCTGCCTCCACTGCTACCGGAAGCCCACAGCCTGAACCTTCCTCTTCTAATCCACCCCGCCCACACCGACACGCTAACCTTAGTTGCTACTCCTGTAGCAAGTTAGGGCATGTGGCCCGCGCCTGCCCGAAGCGTGACACCGACACCGCTCCGAAAATGTCAGCAATTGGATCAGCAGTCACTCTTACTGTTCCAGTCCTTGCGGGCTCATCTTACTTCACGGCGTGCCTAGACACCGGTGCATGTCATAGCTACTTGTCTACAGCATGGTTTAAGAATCTTTTCCCCGATCAAGACCTTCAACTTTACACACGAGAACCGCTAACAATGGGAGACGGACGACGTGCCACTCCGCCCATTGATGTATTTAAGACAGTCAGTTCTGTTCATCAGCAACACTCAAGAATCGAGTTTAAAGTCATGGACACTCTCGCTGACGGGTGCCTCTTGCGCCTTGAATATATGGAAGAAGCAGATATAATTCTTGAGCTGGCCAACCACAGGGTTTATTTCAGGCGAAAACCACACAGGCAACCAAGCGTTACACCTGCCCTCGCTATAAATAATAACTGGCTACCCCAGTCCCCCTCATGATACCCTCACACCCTATCCTAGACTTACCCTCCCGGTACACCTTTGTCGTCTTTTTGTGTTGCGTAGACTTTTCCCACGGAGAGGTTTGTCTCCCTAACATTTTTTTCTAATAATGCCTGTCCATGCTTATAATTTAATGCATTTCTCTGTTCAGTCCCCCGAATATACTTTTTAGTCAGTTCCCTAACCTTCCTTCCCCATGTAGTTTCTTTACGTACCCACCTTACAGGATATTCCCACACAATTTTTGCAATTCTGTCCTCACTCATGTATTTCAGTCTCTCGTAATACCCAATTTTGCTTCATGCTTCTCTAGCTTCGAAATTGGACAAACCCATGTCACCCTGGATAACTTCTTTAGCTGTTAACTTATTTGTCCCCAAACTCCACATACCCAACTCTTCCTGAAATTGATCTAGTTGTTTATGGATCGACGCTACAATCGACGTTGAGCGGAGCTTGGCCAGGGTCGACCTCACAGACCATACTCGGGTTTTTTTTTTTGGGGGGGGAAGTTGCCCTATGTCTGCCCCCTACCATTGTTAGTTACAGCAGCCCTGGTTCCTATAACAATTCAAGCTTCAGGGTCCCAAAAACGGTTCCGCCACTGACCACCCCTCTCCGCAAAGCGAATCCTAAACACCGCCGGTGTACAATGGGGACGGACGATTGTGAACACTTACCGTAAACCTTATGTTTTACAGCCTTTGAAAGAGTTTGAACACTAAACAAATTATAGGTTCCTAAATAACAGTGTTTGGTTTTAATTGTTATATCTGTTTACATATTCCTTTTTCAGTATTTTGAAGGGGGTCACATATTGGTAATAAGATGTTCATGTAGTACAACATTTTTGAAATTATAAAAATCTGTTTTTAGAAGCTAGAATTGTTTTACTGAGCCAAAACTAACATTTATTGTCAGTTACAGCCTGGGAGGTGGCCATCAGAGCATACAGAAACGGAAAAATTGCAGACGATATCCCGAAGACACATAAAAAACTGAAGAATCGATTGAAGTACAGTTGGCATTGTTTATACTGTCATTCCCTTTAGTTAGATGCTTTTACTCTATCCAATCGAAGGTGACTAAACATTGTAGCCTCCGCCAATTGCAGAGAGAGATACAGACGTATGATAGAGGTGTTGTCATATTCTTAGTGCTTTTAAGAGCTGACTATGTTATACTTGGTAAAAGATATCATGGCTAAAATGACTAATTGTGAAGGTCACAGTCCGCATATGACATGGACATGAATCTATGTAATGAGAAGCAGACAGATGAAGTACCGTACTTGTCAAAGCAAGCCGAACTGTAGCTAATATCTGAATCTGACTACTGAAAAGAGAATTAACTACTGTAATTAAAGTGTATGCGACCAATTGTACTTTGTTGCTATAAGTAAACTTCATCATTCTGGCTAAAGTAGAAATACGCCCAATTCAGCAGAAAATTTGCATTACTTCGTGAGAGCTAAAGAATAGTCGAACACTGTCATATACAGGCAGCTGCTCCGCTTACTTTGAGTGCAACATCAACAGTGGTATCCTAGTTCAATTTCAAAGTTTCTATTTCTAAACTCGTTTTAGTTTTTAGTTTAGTTCTACAGGGTTGCTCAACCATTTTTCTTTTTTCTTTAGCAGTTTCTTAGCAAAAATGTTCAACTTTACAGTTAATTTCAAGGACATTTCCCGATTTAATCTGATTAACGTTAAAATTCAAGGCTTTTCAAGGCCTTGAAATTTTTTCTTAAATTATAAGCACATTTCCCGTTTTCAAGGCCCCGTACAAACCCTGGGGATACCTAAAATACTTAGTAGCGGACTGCGTAATAATTACGAGCGCTGAAGTAATGCGCTACCAGGAGGAACACGGAGGGATTTTCACTTTGTATCACCTACAACAACAGATCTGATGGCACTCCTAAAACCTTAACAAAAACTTTGCTTCGTTTTTAAGCACATATCAGCATATCATATTTGGCCAGGATTATGGATATCAATCCCAAACGGGATCATCTTTGGAAGCTGGAAAATATTAAGACTTGTGGTTACTACGTGATAATGTTTTGAGAGGTCACGTGGAAGTATTATTTATTTGGATTATTTTTTTGGATTATTTTAAGTCACTCTCAATTGCCGGGGTGACTTCGTAATAGAGAACCTTTACTAGAACCTATAATCTTTTACATGCAACAATCAACGGGAGCCGAGTTTGTCCATGGTCCTCACAGACGATTAAGTACGGGCAGGTCTATGGTCTGGGGAAAAATCTACAGACTAACCCAAGTATTGAACACGGAACCTCACACGAGGGTGACATGCTACTACTGTGTTAAATGTGCTGGAAAGTCTTAACCAGACTGCTGTCCAAAAAAAAAAAAAAAAAAAGACAATTTCCTAGATCTGGAAAAGTAAAGCAAATGACCAGTAAAAATATCAACCAATGTAGCTTGGACAACGTATGAAGGCTTTGGATGATATCACAACGCATGCTGCAGATCCAATGGGAAGCAATCAGTAAGTGAAAACCACCAATAAATACTATTTGATTGTATAGCGTATAGCCTATTATAGACTAACATAGCAGTCTAATGGTGTCCAACAAGCATATCAGCTAAAAAAGCTGCTATAATTGCTAGTGGTTGTGGGCAATCAACCTTAAAAGATAAGCAGTCCAATAGATGGAATTTGGTTCTGGCAGGTTACACAAAATGTTTTCCTGGTCTGACATTTGTAAAATCAGTAAAGGGAGGCAAAACCATTCAATGATTTATAGTAGACCTGACGTGATTAATGCACTTAGTTGCCTTTTAACAGTGCAGTTAGAGTACCCTTAATTATCGTGGCAGTCCTTGAAACCACAACTGTGTACAACGTCATAAGAAGCAGAGTTGGGGAAAATAGCATGTTAAGCCCAACAAACAATTTACTTAATTCAAAGGCGAGGTCCAGCCAGCAACACCATAAAAACAGAACCAAAAATATCACAACAGATTTTACCGAGATTCTTGTAAATTAATGTGTACTCGACTCTGCACTAAACTAGGATAGGTCTTAAGTTAGACACTCTTTTCACTAGGTAGCAGAATGATTTTGAAAAGGCATTAAAAGTGCGTGATAATCTAGTAGATAAATTGTACTAAATTTGTTATGTAATAATTAAAGGACTAAAAGCTAATATTACTTGGGACAAAATGTTATTTAATTGTGGTAACAGATTTTCTGTCTTTTTCGTCGTGGTACAAGAAATAATTATTTTGGGCTAATTAGAGTAGTATTACCAGTAACACGACAAACCGTATATTTTAGTTAAAGGGAGGAGTCACGCTTATGGCAGGAAACAGAAGGAAGTACACCCAATGACAGCAAAGTCTAAGGGAAATATGAAGGCAGTATATCATTATAATGAAATTAAAATAACTTAGCTTGATCAAAAATGGTAACAAACAATTTTGACAATGACAAGCATTGGGAATTGGTTTTTTTCAGAAATAAGGTAGTAGATTTAGGTTCATAAAATGCTTGCAAAATGAGAAATAACATGATAGATGCCATCAAAATATTTATTGCATGACTTTGAGGGTGTGCCATCTTTTCCTGTCTATAGATTGCTTTTTACTTCCTGACAGTTTTCTAGATGTGTGAGAGTAGGCCTACCTGGTTTTTTTTTATCTGAACATTTATTATGGTTTGAATTAACACTATTATTTCGACAAATTGTTTAGCAGTCAATTAGTTTTTTTATTTTACGCCATTCCACAAGTAGGTCATTTTTTAAATACAGTAGGGCCTATTGTTACCATATTAGCACTTTTTTAAAAGTTTGAACGGCTTTGTTTCCATAAACTAATTTACCGTTAATATTTTAAATAATGCAATTTGAATGTTAAACTTTAAACTGGCTAATTTTCTCGTAAACTTTTACTATCACAAAATTAATTAAATGTAATACTGTTAATACTCCCACATAAATGTAGCTAAAAAGGAGAGGTCTAAAGGGCCAATCAACCTCATTTACAGATTAATTTCAAGCACTGTCTGGTTAAATGATAAAATTGGTACACAATTTTAAAAATGTTCTACATATCCAATTTAAGCTGCTTGGTACTGTCGTACGTTTAAAAGATTGTTTTATTCTAGAAAGGACGAAAGCATCTCAAATGAAAAGCCTGCCACGCTATATTATGGTTGAACACCACAAACTTTTTTTTAAGTACATTTTTATAATTTGTTGTTGGGTCAGTATTGTAGGAATCAACTCAAGCCTGCTGACTGAAGAAACCCACTGGCAGCCTGTGGACGGCCCAAACACATGAAAATATGGTGGCTGCCATCTGTTTGATACGAACATCTTAAAAAGATTTTGGCTTACAACAACCAGACCAACAATTCCATTTACCGGCACTATGTATTAACCACTGCATTGCTATTATGTGCCGGTATAGCGTAAGAAATTTGTTTTCAGAAAACAAAATACAATTTATTGATCTTTGTTTTCCCAAGTGTTAAGGCAAGCGTACCACTTTGTACATGGAAGCTTGTAGTGTCCAACCAAATGATCTCCTTACATACAGATTACAAGTAGTTAGTAAGGGTAGACAATGTAAAATAAATCATACAACCTGAGGGACAGACATATGGTACCGGTACCTAGACAATACTACACAAGACACCAATCACTCTTTCATTTGGGATGCTTTCATAAAAACATTGCAAGGCAGATTTATTTCATAATTTCTGAACCTCTTCTCATGAAAATCAAATCTATCACAAAAGTTATTTAAGCTTACAAATGGATAATCAAAGAATTAGCTTGTTAACCGAATAACAGTGCTTGAGCATAACAAACTGAAAATTATATATTATTTCAGTGATAAAAATTAGATCTAGATATTAATTTAGGTCATAGTATAGTGGGATGCAAGCTTTGCAGTGACATGACTAGTACGAATCTTCAACTCTCCGTTTTGACAGTAAATATTTAAAAAGTGAATCAACTTCGTATGGCATAATATTTTGACAGTGAATTTTTTCAAGCCTACAGAAACATTTGTGGTTTGAAGTATTTCCCTATGATTTTAGGTGTCAAAGAGTTACGGCAGTGATGTCAAAATGTCAACGGGAAACTTCGTATGAACCCACTTTTTTTTTTAGTTACCGTATATGACAATCCTTGTACACTGTACTACTGTAATGAATTTTTCCTAAATATTTTTTTTATACAAGTTCCAGTGGTATTTTAGGCTTGGTCTTAGGAAACAGACGCTCTTAACAGAAAAAAAAGATCAATGTTTACGCGATATTTATTGGAAATACGAAAAGCAGTAAATTCTTAACTTTACATAATCTTCCACTGGACCCAAAATCAAGCCAGAACTCCCAGCCCTAAGGCAATAAATAATGGATTTGAAGTTGTCACTGCCAATGTACTAATACCTGTAGGACGTAACATTTGCTCTTAGAACTGAGAATCAAGAAACTGCAGCAACTAATAAGGAAATATAAATTCATTTGGGATAAACGATTTCCATGCCCAATTTATCAAATTAGCCAAATACGTGACTTTTTTTTTGATATCCGTTTTATTTATCTTTAGTAATAAATATTTGTCTGCATATTTGTAGGCGATTGCAGCCACAACCAGCTGATAAAACCTCACCAGTTTGCTGAAGTTTTGTTTAAGTAGATTGCATGCTCTGGAAATCTGCTAAACAATGAACGAGTTACACGTTTCACCTTTCTCTATGCCGTTGGTAACAGGCAGTCAGTGACCACTATCCGCTGTTATAAAAATAAAAGATCTTGCCAAAACGAAAGTAGCATCTATCACATACTCTACCACCTATGTGCACATGAATATACCAGCCACAATTGGCTAATGTTAACAGATGTATGCGTGGTCAGACGCTTCTTTGCATGGTTCTTTCTTTAATTATAAACATCCCTAGGAAAGCTTGGTGGGAAGTGGGGCTAGCACAGTAGTAGAGATGCCGACTTAAATCCTTGATAGTTTATGGAATTTTCTCTAGGTCGTCGATAATGTGAGAACCCTGGACAAATTCATGCTTACGTTAATTGTGGCATGTAAAAATCCTAGATCATGTCATAGCAAAACTGCCATCTTCATCGCAAAAACCCCTTAAGTTGAGAGCGACATAAAATAATACAAATAAACAAAACAGTTTGGTGGTTGCATCAATAAGCAGGACATATTTAATTTGCTTTGGAAACATCTTTTTGCAGGGCTATTTCAAAAATGTTTAGTCTTATTTGTTATTAATGTTTATTGTTCATATGATTGATTTTATATATAGTTAACTGATGCCATACTGCCCATGAGCTTTCCTTCATCAGCTGCAGGCAGATGAAGGTATGAGACAAATGCCAAACAAAGACGCGTGGCTGGTTTCTTTTTTTCCCAGGAAATTGGAAATAGGCACGGACCACTACCATTCCCCCACCTCCCTCAAAATTAAAGCCGACTGACCATATTAAACCCATCATATTAATAGGAGTAATTTGTCAAAAATATATAATCAACAGGTTGCATGGAAATAGTATTTCAAATATTGGTGAAACGGCAACAGTCTACTAAGGTTCAAGAGAACCTAAAAGGAGGCTACAGTAATGTGCATTTTTTAAGATTTAGGATTTCATTTCACATATATATGTCTACGAAATTCATATGTGGAGTGCTCAAATTCTAGTTAGCATAACTCAAACATTCTGTTCGTGTGAAGTTAGCACATGTATACCAGACGTTAACTCTTTCAATAAAATAATTATTTACTGACTTGTTCGTACGTAACGGACTTTATCGTACGTAACAGACAATTTGTATGTAATGTACATACCACAGAATACTTTACAACTTAAAACAATAAAAAACTAAATACTTACTAAGAGTATCCAGTGATAAAACACTGTAGTCAAGCAATGAACTGTCCGTTTGCAATTTCCTCTTCAGAGAATATACAATTTCGACTCCAGGCAGTATGCTAACATTTTTTGAACTAGTGATCTTCTTAACATTAAATACCAAAACCACCCTGGAATTGCATTAAAAAATATAGAAAAATAAAGAGAAATGACACACTGAAAATAACACAAGGGACATTTCAGCTAACAAAACTCTGATGGAGCAGGAAGTATGCGAATTCATTTAAAATTTTGCAAGCACTTAATGCAAATGAAGAAATCAAAAGGTTAATTTCTTAGGCATTGACACATTCATTGGGCATTTTATATTTTGGAAAAATTTTAATAGCCTTCTTTCAGAGAGATGCTTTATCAAACCAGTTGTACGTATGTAATAAACCAAAATTCATTGTAATTAGGGAATAACTAAATTCGGACGTGTCACGAGTTTATTGCCAGACTTTATGCTGTCCAAGACTGTTCGGTACCTAGCAGTTACAATGTTGCAGAACTCGCACATCTGCTCAGATTTCGACATTTTATTATACTATTTTATTGCATCCCTATGAGAGCATTCCAATGGTACATTCGTAAATTGAGTAGCTCGAGGTATGCAGGAGTTAATCCAAAATACTAATTATTTTGGAAAAATGCTAATAATACTGATTATAACAAAAATACTATTAAAACATGGGAGGTATCATTGGCAAATTTCAGTAAACACTAAAAAATTTGAAATAGTATTTTATTTAATGTCCGGTTGATTGTTAGGTACACGGGTATAGGCCCAGCCAGGGTCCGGTCCGAGCAAATCTCAGCTGTACGGGTTCGCCCCACATTTGGTAAAAGAGGATCTGGTCAATCCATAATGCTAATTAAAATTAAATTAAGGGAGCTACATTCCAAAGCAAAGCAAAGGTCATTTTTGCTCCCCTATTGTTCTGCCCCTCTTTTCACTTGACCCTTCTAATCTGCTTAAACTCTTCCCTGACTCCGTGTTGGTCTTAACCAAGGGTCCTAACCCATATTTACTTTTTCTCTTCCCTCTTCTGGTGACCTGAATTCGACCTGTGTTGTACTGTATTGTTATTATTCCTATATCCTTTTTTTTGCCATTATGTTGTGTATATTATTGGGCTAAATAATTTGTTTTGTAGGTTAGGTGGAAGAACGGGCTTCGCAGCCTAAACCTCGCCCTTTGTGACCTGGGTTATTGATAATAATTATTACCATTCTGTGTTGTCTTGTGTCCACAATAAAGTTTATTATTATTAAATCTTCAACATATGATGTAAATTGGAGCAGTGAAAAAGCCAGAAATTAACAAATTCCAGATACTGTAATAGAGAAACATGTTGGAAAAACTTGGCAACAACGCATTTTCAAGCAAATACAAAATATACCTATTCCCGGGTTTGTTTAATGACTTGCTTCATTCTGTTCAGTCATTTGCTCTGAAGCAACATTGTGATGTCGTGACTAACCCACTCATCAGATTCAGAGAAACAATACAAATGTGAATGGCTTCACATTCAGGGCATTTCCGCTAAGAATGAAGAGACTTCATGCACAATTTTGTTGCCATCCTCAGCAGTCTCGGTGTTGTTTGCTTCAAAGTATGGAACCCATTTATGCTCACTTAGCGCTCCACCTGACCCTCTTTCACCGGACATGGGCCCGATCCGGTCAGCTGAGATTTGCACCATATCTGACTCAGGCCAAAATCCGGTTATCAACCGGACATTGAAAAGAATTTGTATTAACTGACATTTGCCAAAGATATATCGCACGGTTTAATAGTAATTTGGTTATAATTAATATTTTCAGAATTTATTATTAGTATTATTTAATAGTTATACGGTAATTAGTATCTTTACTAAAATAATTAGAACCCTTAGAATTTTTACCAAAATAATTTTTATTTCGGCTATAACTTCTGTATAACCAAGCTATTCAATTTACGAAGATACTGTTGGAAAGCTCTCATCGAAATACAAAAAATAGTATACTGAAACGTCAAAATCGGATCAGATGTTCCAGTTCTGCAGCCTTTTAACTCCTGGGTATCGGACAGTGTAAAACCAGGAAACAAACTCTGACATGTCCGGGTCTAGTCGATCCCTACTTATACCATCATTAAAGGTATCAATATTGTGATAAAACTTGTTCTGTTTACTCAGATTTGTTGGGTAAAAAATAATTATGCAGACAAAGGTGTGGCAGTATTGAGTTTTGGTATAGGACACCCAACATCCTTATAACTAACGAACAATATAGCATGTAATAACAGAAGGAAGCTCTGCATCAATGCCAACTGCCAGCTCACAATGCGTGTACCAATGCATTGGTTGCAACAATGTAATCTGCCTAAAACCCTTCTTGGAAAAACGACATGATTCAATGGTGTTTCATCTCTTGTTTTTTGACAGCATGGATATTTTTTTTCTCCAATGCAACTATTTTTCACGAAAAAGCCCTAAAAAATTATTTAAATATTAAGTTGAATATTAAACATAAATCCTCTATTTTATTTATGCTGCAGTATAACTAAAAACCTGCCGTATTCCCGTAACGGTGGGTCGGCATGATATACTTTAGTATAAGTAAAAAGTGCATTTTTATTAGTCAAAGCAAAATGATTCTGCTAGGGTGTGGTTTATCTCCAATGTGTAGAATTTTGTTTTGTGAATTCATGCCCTAGAAAGAAAGAAAAAAAAAAAGCAACAAAATTTTTTTTTGATAATGCTTGGATGATTTCAAGAATTTTTGAAGTTGAGACGTCTGCCTGTTTATTTCAAGTTGCTCTCAACCGGAATTATTGCACGACAGATAGGGCATCTTTGCTTGGATACGATCTAGGATCTATTACATGCCACAATCGACACAAAGGTGAGCTTTTCCAGAACCCTAACAGCCCACGCAAGGAGGATCCGGTCGATGGTCCGGGGACTGAACTCAGGACCTCTTGCATGCTCAGGGGACATGCAACTACTCCGCTAAACCAGCCCCCTTCAAATAGCCTGGCATTCAAAGCTCAATAAGTATCTAACTGGCACATTTTACCATTAGATCATTACATTCTACACTAGGACATTGGTTACCAAGAACTTACACAATAATAAACATTAAAAAAAACTTTCGTACCTGCCGCTATCGTGAATCGAGCTTACGCTCTTGACATTAACTTGCACTTCCCCTTCATCATGAAGCAACAGAGCCAACTTTTTTCCTAAAGTAACCTACGAAACAAATTAAGAGTTATGTGACATGAATTTTAATTGGAAATTATTGCTTTTTTTTTTTTTTGAAGGGTGGGTTTTTAAAGGTTTCCCGTTATTGCACTCCAGACAGAAGTCAGAAGTGCAAACTTTGCCCCTGGACAAAAAATGTAAGATTTGACCCCTGCAACAATATGTCCAACAATTTCAATTAGCCTTCAGTGTTAAGTTGGCCCTATACCCCCTTAATAGGCCTACATTATTTTAGTCCAAGTATCTGTTTTCCGTTTATTTGCCTTTCTACATCCGAATAGCCCAGTGACATATCAATGTGCAAAATTATTAATCTAACTTTCCCTAACCCCATCCCCATTTTAGCTGTGTGTTAAAATTCTTTATTCAATGTTTGCTAACTTGTAGAAAATACAAACCCATAAATTTGATATTACTTAAAGCGTGGGTGAAAGACACTTGAAACAAAACGCCATCTCAAATATTGTCCACGTCAACAAGAAGAGGCCTTTAACTCTAAAATGAGGCTGAAAACGATTTGATATTTAGCTGTCCTGTTAACTCTTTGCAACCTAACCGTTTTTGATAGAAGTTACCGAGGCCTATCTAAAAAATACTAGGGATCGACCGGACCCTCTTTTACCGGATTTAGACAGCTGAGATTTGCACCGCATCAGAACCGGGTAGAAACAAAGCTACGAAATTTTTTTTATTAATTTGTGTTTACTGACATTAATGCCAACGATAACTTTCATGTACAAATAGAATTTTGGTTATAATTAATAATTTTATTATTTAGTATTAGTACTATTTAGCAAGTTAATTGTAAGAAGTATCATTAGTACTGTATTTTGACCGTAATAATTAGTATTTTGGCTATAACTTCTGTATAACTTGAGCTATATGAATGCACCATAGGAATGCTCTCGTCGAGACGCAAAAAATGGTATAGTGAAACGTTAAAATCGACTAGAAATCGGAGTCCTGCAACTTTTTAACTGCCGGGTACCGAACAGTGCCAAGCAGTATAAAGTCCAGCGCCGGACCCGGAAACAATCCATAAAAAATACTAGGCCTACTCTGACTGGAAGCAAACCCGGGCCTTCAGTTTTGCTGTTCTGCGCTGTAACCACTCGGTCGCCTGCCTTAGACTAGCCAGATTCTTAAGGGCAGGCAGTACTGTTGGCATGGGGCCCATTGTTGGCTGCGCACACAGCTTTACAACTCAGGCACTCCTTTTAACGACTTGTTAAAAAAAAGGGTTAAATTCTTCTGTATCAAGACATACATTTTTTCAGATAGCGTATTCCAAGACATCCAACAGCAGGGCATACATTGATATTTCAATATTTTCTCCATACTTTAGCGATCAAATTAATGGAATGCATCATTTCAATTTAACTGTGTCGCAAAAACTTGAAAGATATTAAAATATCGTTGCACAAATCTGTCGAGTGTAATTTGCATACTCGGCAAAGGCAATTTGAAAAATGTGTTTAAGATATTGCGCGTGCTACAGAAATTACACTGTTGTTGCTTTGTAAATTCACATAGCAAAATGCCTTAAGACACATTTAAGTACGTAAATGGATTTGCAAGTACACCATGTACGGAAAAATGCTGAAAATAAATGTGTTGGTCATTATAAGTGAAAAACTAAAAGTTGATGCGGGCGGCCAGTATTTTTTCCCCACACCTATAAATGATACGATTAGTTTTTTTTTTTGCAAACCAAAAATATATTTTGCTTTTAAGGGATTCTCTACTCACCTAGGATCAAGACATTTTTTTATCTCTTAGGCCCGTATTCTATTTAACAGGCCAAAATAAAGTTCTATCGGTGACGGTGTAGCCTACGTTGTAAAAGTGCATGTTAATTTTTTTTTCTTTTTCATAATTTCGCGAATAAACAAGATTGATGGGGGTTAAACTTTAATCAGTCAGACCACGTTATAACTAGGGATCGATCGGATCCGACGTGTCTGGGGCCGGACTTTCTACTACCCGGTACTGTTCGGTACCCGGCAAGTAAAAAGTCGCAAGAGTCTTTACTTCTGGTCCGATTTTGACGTTTTAATATACCATTTTTTGAGTCTCGACGAGAGCTTTCCAATGGTGCATTCATAAATTGATTAGCTCGAATTATATAAAAGTTATAGCCAAAATACTAATTATTATGGTAAAAATACTAATGAATACTCATTATAATTATTAAATAGTGCTAATAATAAATATTAAAATTATTAATTAAAACCAAAATTCTACTTAAACATGAAAGGTATCATTGGCAAATATCAGTAAACACAAATAATAATAAAAAAAAATTTAAGTAACTTTGTTTCAATATACGGTTGATACCCGGGTTCGATCCGGTGCAAATCTCAGCTGTCCGGGTCCAGTAAAAGAGGGTCCGGTTGCTCCCTAGTTATAACGGCCTCGGATAAAAACACAATTTTCAATTCCCGTCCAGATCTTAACTCTCCTAATGCTATTTAAACCTGCTTATAACGATAGCTGTTAGTAAGACATCCCGATTTTAAGGACATCAAAATCACCAACTTGTATCTTTTTAAAACGAATTTAGCATTCTCTAAGGGATTAGAGAAGTCAAAGCCATCAGAAAGTACTAACGATTATGGTGGGGGGGGGGGAAGAAGTAGAGGGGATTGAATTCCATGCATCACTACACTGCAAGAGAATTGAGAGCAGGAAGTAGAATGAAGTAAAATGAGGTCACAGCTGTAGGTTCATTTAGACTTTCAATAATAATAAATTGCGATAATTAAGTTTCTCCAAAAAATAATGAAAAAGCAAAGCTAAGAGAAGATAGTAAACCATTATTTAATACGAAGTGGAGTTGAAATTAAAAATTATGGAGTTTATGCAGCCCTATAACTGCTTAATTTAGGTTACGAATGGGCACATAAAATTAATTTTAGTTATGACAATACTGTTTGACCTAGGCTACCCAATTTTAAGATTTTTATTTTTATTTTAAATGGAGTTGTTTACAACGACATTCTTTTATAACGACCTAATTTTCAGCACCCCTTCAATGTCGTTGTAAAGAGGTTTCACTGTACTTCCAGTAAAAAAACAGGTTTGATGCAGCTTTACTTATTTTCAGCTTCAAAATCACTGAGCGTGAAGCCTTTTGCGGCAGGAATTGAAGAATCTACTTAATTATAGTCTACATCTATAGCTAGGTCATTCTCACCTGAAGGCGCTTTCGGCGTTTTCACCGACGATCCTTGTGGCGTTTTACTCTTGTTCTTTGAAGATGGAGAGGAATCATTATTGGATTTTCTTTGACCTCTCCTAAGACGCTCCTCGCTTGCATGGCCAAGATCCCGTGACTTACGACGACCCATGCTCTCACGAGTGGGAGTAACTTTTTTCTGTTCATTAGAAGAATTTTCACTTCCTCCTCTCTGCGGAGTACGAACTAAGTTTGGAGCAGGCTTAACTTGTTTTAACCAGCTGGTGTCAGGGGAACTGCCACTCGACAACGGGCTCAATTTTTTCTTAGAAGTAAGCGAGGTTACCGAACCATCCCGCCTAAATGCGCGAACCGTAGGAGAACTGGACTGTGTCAATAAACTACTCTCGCTTCCCCAACTTCTCTTTTTCTTTACGACTGACGAAGTGGTTCCAGAGACTACAGATTCTGAATTGTCAGATGACGACGATGCTCGCTTTATCTTCTTTGCCAGTCGCAGCACCAATCTGCTCGATCGCTTTGTCGCTTTATTGGAAGAATCACTGGCTAAAGGCAACGAGCGACGTAACTGTTTTTGAGCAGCAAGTTTCTTTGTAGCAGCAGGCTTCAAAGACGAAACGCTAAAGCACGACTTTCTGGAGATCTCCCGGCCACTATTTGTTGTACTGTCTGTGTCTATGTATCGATTAGAACGTTTGACTGGAGAGGAATAGGAGTCAGACTTTTTAGGACGGCCAGGGCCTCGAGGAGTTATGCACTCAGATTCTGACAATCGGTCGTTGTGTTTCACAGGCGGTATATTGGAGTCAGTCTTTTTGGGACGGCCAGGGCCTCGAGGTGTTATGCACTCCGATTTTGACAACTGATCATTGTGTTTTACAGGCGGCATATTGGAATCAGACTTTTTGGGACGGCCAGGGCCTCGAGGTGTAACACGCTCCGATTCTGACAATCGATCATTGTGTTTCGCAGGAGATATTTTGGAGTCGGACTTTTTAGGACGGCCAGGGCTTCGAGGTATAAAGCTCTCCGATTCGCTGTCTCCATCAGAAAGTACCAGAAAATGTGTTCTGGTATTAGCCGCTTTTTGTCTGCCAAGTGATGTCTCGCGTAGCGGGGATACGTTGCTCCCTTTACGCATTTGGATGTTGTCAGAGTCCTGCTTCCGCCTTAAACGTGCTTCTGACTTCTGCAGTGAAACACCACTCCTCCGATTCGATTGTTCGTGGGTATCAACCACACCTCTGGAATTGCGTTTCCGAAACAAGGGAGTCTGAACATTATCGAAGCCACTTGATATCCGTCTGCTTGATGAACTGGGAGTGGATGGAAGTGGTGAATTCATGATCCTTCGATTTGATTTCTGACTGGAGTTATACGAGTCTTTAGATTTCTTTCTGCGAGGCGTGGAGATCTGAGCTTCAACATCGGTCGAATTACCAGATTCGCTCAATTTCAGCCTGCGCGGCGAAGGACTGCGAGCAACAGATGACTCGCGCTCTGAATCGCTATTTATTCGCCTTGATTTTATTATGGAATTAACAAAACCTTTTGACTTCCGCTTAGGAGACGAGGGGCTTCGAGCTGGCGACTTTGGAGATGCATTAAGACTAGCAGAGCCACTCGATTTTTTGGAGCCTTTTCCATTTGCTTTTTGTTTGGAATCAACAAAGTTTTGAGAATTACGTACATGACGTTTTTGAGCAACAGCCGCAATTGGTACATCAAGAACATCAGAGCTACTCGATGTTCGTCTACTAGATGGCGAACTCTGAGCAGGAGATCTGTTCAGAGGTTCGATGCTATGTAGCTTAAGCCTCCTAGGTGACGGACTGTGAGCAGGGGACTTACTCTGTACAACAATATCATCGGATTCACTTGATTTGCGCCGCTTAGGTGGTGGACTGAGTGAAGCCAATTTAGGGGAATTGCAATCCAAACGATTTAATTTATGACCATCAATGTCTTTTGACTTGCGTCTGCGTGATGAAGACGTCTGAGCAGCAGACTCGGGCAGGGCGTCACCCCGGTTACGAGTCACTTTGTCGTTTCCCACCAAACCCGCCAACAACAGGAGATGTTAACTTCTACTCTCTCACACAAGCTAGTTTCATCAGCAGTAAAGCTTGTAGTCGATATTGGCGGTTCCTTCCATTGTATTTGCTAGAAAAGAGACCTCGTGCAACATCTTCACGTTCAGCCAAACCCTTCCCAATAGCAACTTTATTGCTACTTTCGCGTACAGTTTTGTGAGGTGAGGGACTGCGGCTGGCAGTTTCAAGCAGCTCAGGACTACCATCACCCGATTTGAATAAGAGGTTGGATTTCCGCCGGCTGCGATCGGACGACTGAATGAAGCGAGGTGACAAAGGACTTTTTGTAACAACCTCTCCCTCGATGGATACATCAATTCTGCCTTCTTCAGGTACATTGCAAGTATTTTCATTTTTCGGTGGAGTCACGTCAAAGCCGTTTTGTTCAATTGAGTTTTCCAGGTGAACATGCAGAGGGCACAGCTCCCCGTCGTCGTCAAAGTCCCCATCACCCAACCCAAACCGCCAGCCCGTTTCCACATCCAAGGCTTAGATGGTGCTGTCCAGAGTACGATACAGCTGCTCGCAATTATTGTTGTCGCCAGTAGGAACATCATTTTCCATCAGGGTTTGCCTATCCGGCTGTGTGTCCAGCACAAAGAAGCACGGTGAGGATCGGACCGTTTCTAAGCATGGGCCACAGATGGAACAGATGCTGAAACAATAGAAACGAAACGAGATTACAGAAAATCATGCCAAAAAAATTGAACATTAAAACTGCTCACATTCACAATCACAGAAGTGACATGGTCTCCAGACTGTTGAATAGTCTGATAACAAAACGAAATAATTTATATTGTCACAGGGTTCGTACACGTCAATTCAACAGTTTTTTAAGTCGTTTTCAAGGACCATAATATTAATTTTTAAGCACCTTTTTTGAAGAATAAAAATGTAATACATACAACCATTACAAACAAACCATATAATTGAAATTAAAATTATACACAAACATACCAACTATAGGTTCTTTAACAGCCACAGCTGCTTTTCAACATCTTCCTCAACAACCCTTAATGCTTCATTTTTTCTACTGCACAATGCCGATATAGAAATCTTTCGAATGGCACCTAGCTTTCCGATTCGTGATGTACTGCTTCTAATTTTTAATATTGTTTATACCTACCATCCTTTTCAAGCACTTTTTAAGGACCTTTGAAAGAAATTCCAAAATTCAAGGACTTTTTAAGGTCTTTAAAAACTGCAAATCAAAATCAAGCACTTTCAAGGTTTTTAAGCACCTGTGCCAGCCCGTCATATTCTCTTGCCGAATTATTTTAAACAGTAACAACAAAATTTCTTATTTTACAAAATTTTTCGGTGTAGGAAAAGTTTTTGTTTTCTTTCATTATTTTAGGCTACAAGTCGAAAGGGCAACGCAACGGACGATAAACTGGATCCTGGGACTACTGAAGCTCATAACTAAGTAGATGTTTCCCAACACATATATACTCATCGTACAGCCTATAATCTTATTCGTATTGAGAGGAGCTGCAGCTCAATCAACTACTCCTAACGTGGCTACTCCACTATAGTACGGCCGCAGTGAAAGATTGGACATGGCATGCTCATACGTGGCGTTGGTACTGCCAGGTTGACTGCGGCCTTACTATAATACTTTAATTACAGTCAGCGCGCACCCACAGACTGCCTAACACATTTTGTGTTTGGTGCGCATGAATACATAGCGCTTGCGGGTATGTTAGGCGTAGATACCCAGACCTAGTTAACCAACAGAAACTGATGAAACCGAAAGTATTTAAAGAAATGTGGCCCTTCACAGGGCTCGTACTCTTTTCTCAAAAAAAATTGCAAGGACTTTTCCAAACCTTTTCAAGGCCAAAAATGGATTTTTCAAGACCTCAATTCATAATAACCCAACGAATAACGCTACAAGAATCACATGTTTACTTTTTTTTTTCATCCCATAAATAGTGCACTCCATCAGCTGGTGTCCTAAACCTAAGCCACCCCTAACTTTAGACCAACGCCAGGCGTGAGCAGCTATGTCTCACAATGGTTGTCACATAGCTGCTCACACCAGGCGTTGGTCTCAGGTTAGGGATAGCTTAGGTTTACTTCAATGCTTTATAAGTTTGGTAAGTTTTTCGTCTAGTTCTGCGTTGAGTTTCTCAAACATTTCTTACTTTATCAGTTCGTCTCATGGCGTGTGCCTTTGAAATGTTGATTTATGATCCAATCGACTGTCTATTCAACTATATTAGAATCTGTAGCAAATTGTCAACGTTAACAATTAATTTCAAGAACATTTTCCGACTTTATCTGATTAACGTTAAAATTCAAGGCTTTTATTTTAAAGGCATTGATTTTTTTCTTAATTACAAGCACTTTTCCAGTTTTCAAGGCCCCGTAACGAACCCTGCCTTTAAAAACCTCCTGAGCTAAACATAAGAAATAATGAATCTCTACACGAAATATGTCTAATCACCACTGCAAGCTTTGCAAGGGATCCCTAGGAGATCCAAGCAAAGGGCACCCGCAGGCTATTTGAATATTTGAAGCCATGATTTTTGCACGTTAGACTACGAAACATACCTATGGAAAATGAGCAGCCTAATACTCTTTACCAGAAATATTTAGCACCTACCGCAAATTAAACGCCGGGTCTTTATAAACATAAGAGTGTTGGGGGAAGGGGTGGAAGACCATCACTGGAGTGGAGAAGAGGGACGGGGAGCGTGGTGTGAAAAATACAAGTCAGATTACGTATAGCCGACGTATGGTATATTTTAGGGATGGACGGTTAACCGAAATTTTCGGCTTCGATTTCGATCTTCAGCCAGAGTGAAGTGAAATCTCGGTCGGTTATTTAATAACTGAAACTGGTAGGCCTAGTTTCCATACATTTACGATATTTTTCCTTCCCTTCCCATCTATTTGTTATTGCGGAGTTCCATT
>JAQIUW010000002.1:0-51735 GCA_034697105.1 Lithobius agilis | reverse complement strand
TGGTTGGGAGAGCCCACGCCCCGTTTGGAATACGAAGATTTTTTCGACGTCCTGGTCATGATATCCAAGAAAACTTATGTCGGACTCAGGGAAGAGGGTGGAGAAAATCTAAAGATGGTCGGTTTTTACAAGACAGTTCCGGCGGTAATGGCGTCTTTCGTACGGGAAGTGATCATCAAGGCAGTCAAGACCGAAGAAAAGGAGAAATTCAAAAAATGGCTCGTGCGACGCGTGGCAGATTTTGAAGCGCGGGCCGACGTCGAAGGCGTCCAAAGGTTTGTTCAAACTAGAAAGATGAAGGACAACTTGTACGAATATTCGTCGAGTACGAACTTGCCGCACGTTGTGTTTGCCCGCGGTTTGGCGAGTCGAGGTCTGGACTTAAAATCTCTGGGAGGCCAGCTCCACTACGTGCCCGTAGTTAAAGACATTAATTCTCGGTGGGAAGGGAATTACTACGAGTCGGTAGAAAATGTGGACGACATGTCGGTCAATCTGTGCATTTTTGTATCCAGCTTCATCGCAAAACTCAAGAGTCTTTTAAAGGTTCTATACGATCTTCCGCCAGCCTACTTGCCCAAGATGTTCGAGGAAGCCTGCTCTGGCAGGTACGAAAGGCGCGTGAGCAGGCTGTCCGTTGCCCTGAAGAAAACGGGCCAATCGGCGATCTTCTGGAACTGGCCACCGAGATGCAGATTCAAACCAAAGACCGCTCCGAATGTGAGGGACATTGTCCCCCAATGGAACGATTTCGCGTTGAGTTATGGCTTGGAAATGGTGCAACGCGGCAAGTCTCCTCTCGTGACAGACCTTCATTGGCACCCCGTCGCCGGGAGATTTTCGCACAAGGACGGCGTGCTGTCGGAATTTTCCCACTTCAGCGACGTGGAAAGATTGTACGCAAAAATACTGACGCGAAAGGAAGTGATTTTCAAAATAAATTGCGACGAAAAGTGGTCATTCGACCAATTATTCGAACAGATATTTGGTTTCGTCAAAACGAAGCAAGCGCCAGAAGAGACTCCAGTTGTTTTACACGTGACGCCAGTCGGCATCTTTTCGACCGAGACTGACGATATTTACGACTGTTTGGAAAGGGTGATTAGAGCAAAAACATGATCAATGTTGGCACGGTTGTGGAGCGCGAATTGCGCCGCAAAATATTTCCCAATTACAGAATGTCGCCGCGAATTGATTCTTTCGAGTGGCGTGTCGGAACGGTGAGGTTTGTCTACGATTTAAAGACTGACAAGTTTTTCTGGCAGCGTAAAGTTCCACTCGGTAAACACACCATGGCGTGTCCCTCCATCGAGGTGTGTCACCATTCTTCGGAAAGTGCGGAGTATTCGAGTTGTTTGAAGTTTCCGCACCGCGTTGCCTCCAATTTCTTTTTCCGGATTAGGCCCGCTGCCAAGAGTTACATTTGCAAGAGGGGAAAAGTGGTCGCTTATTACCGGGAAACCAATACCCGACGATACGGATACGTCGAGTGTGAGCTAGACGAGCGTTGCAAACCGAGTGGGGAAGATTACAGTATGTACCTAGACATCGCAATGACTCACGGGGCCAGATTGCCGCCGCGCCTAGAACGGGAGCCGTTGGTCAAACAAGTTTCCTGGAACGAGGTGAAAACTAAAGCCCTGCTGGTGGCCGTCAAGTGGGACGGCGTAAGACGCGTCGTTGCTCTGAACGGAGTGCGTTACTGCGTGGAAGTATTTAGCAACATCGGAATCATCGTGGATGTGTGCGATTCGTCCATCGCTCCGATCGATCGCGTTACCCACCTGAGATACATTCCGGCCGATCGATTGTGGGAAAGTCACGGTCTCCTGGTCCAACACTTTGAAGAGCCGAATGGCGTCGCTCGTTGGCAAGAATTACACGACAATCTGATACAAAAAATGGTCGTGGTTTTTAAGGGTTTGACCGATCAGTTGCCAAATGACGGCTTGATCGTCGTTTGCTCCGACGGTGTATACAAAATCAAGCCTCCAAAATTCGCAACGACAGATTTACTGGCGGTAGAAAACAATCTCCTGTGCGACAGGGACGGTTATGTTTATGTCGGCGAATTAGTAGTAAAGCCATCGATCATTTACGAATGCTTGGTCGATCCCTTCGAGGACCGCGTGTTGTCGATATTGCGTCCTCACCCCAGCAAGCTCTATCCCAATCCGAGATCGACCGTAGAGAAAATCAAGCTCATAAATAGAGAAGACGCGAACGAAATTTAATCAATTTACTAGAAGCCCAACATACTTGGATATGGCTACCGTAGTTCCCGAAACTGCCGCTCTTCCACAAGCTGTGACTATTCCCGATGCGGCAAATCCTGCCAAAGATGACACTCTTCTCGAATATGTACCGGAAATTGAAAATTTTGAGCAAGTCAAGAAGGCCATACTAGAAGACAGCTATGTAATCTTCAAGGACGAAAAGTATACTAGCGCAATTGGAACCAAGTATTCGATATTTCCTTCGCTAAGGTTTAAAGACTTGTCGGGAAGGGGTTCACCCGTGAGCTGCAATTTCTCCAACAAGGCATTGACTCAGCCAACTCGAGGATGGATGGAACCCGAGGATGGTGTTCAGAAATTTATGGAAGTCTTTCGAAACTATATATATCGTAAAGTATGCGGCAAAGAATTTGAAATGGATTCGGGAAAAACTCAATTGCTTACTCTGTTCAATAAGAAGATGTCGCATCAAACTACCACTTGTTACGAGCTCTGCAAAGAAACGTTTAAAACAACTCTGGAAGCTGGTATGAAGAAGACTCCAATATCGGGCTATTGTGACGCGCTATCCAGTACATCCCACGACGCCTTGTGTCTGCGGACCTGGTTGTTTGTTTCCATTCACAAGAAGAATAACGTTTTGAACGTGGAATCGATGATGAAGGTTCCCTGGTATTCAATGAGCACCTACAGCAATTTGCGCTTGGAAAATGTGCGTGGCAGCATCTCGGCGGTAAACATCGCGAAGAAGGATAAATCCCTGAAGTTCTGGTTCAACATCGAGAGCGGAGAGGTGGCTGCCTACAATTCTGAAGCTGACAAGGCGAGCGAAATAGAGTTTGCTTTGCAAGTGAGTCAGTTGAATAAGGATAAGGAAGACAAGAAGAAGGAAGACAAGAAGGAGGAAGACAAGGAGAAGGAAGATGAATCTCGAGGAACCAAACGCAAACTTGAAGAAGATGCTGCCAATGACTTTGAAAAGCAGATTGGAAATGTAACCGTCATTGATAAGAGTAAAGATTTACCTTGAAAATAAAAATCTAGCTTTTTTTCCCCTTTTCACGTCTTGTGTTGGTATCCGTTTATTTTCATTTCTTTCAGATAAGTTTCCAAGGGGAAAAATTTAGTATTTTTCCGAATTTCCAACTCTCTTTCGGCAACTATGGAGGTATTGTAATGCTCGGGTTTGGCGTGGACTGCATTAATCAGGTCGCGGTAGTCTGCCGCCGCTTTTTCAAACTCGTAAGTTCGTTCGGAGAATTTGTACAGTTTATCGAAGAGTTCTATCAATAGAGCACCAAACGAGAGTATCAAGAGAGGTAACGGGCCGATGAATGCTGCTAATCCGCTCAAGGTGAATAAGTCCTTTAAAAGGAATAAAAGGATAGAGCACCTATGTTAAAATTTATAAGAACGACGGAAAACGTACAAGTTTACTTGCAGCCGCTTTATTATTTGTTGGTGTTCCAAGAAGTTTATTCTCTCCATTATTTGTATTTTTTTTAAAAAAAAAATACGATGAACAAGACTTTGGGTTACGATATTTTTAGAAAACGGTTGAGCGAAGCGTTCATGGAACTCGACGCGTTGTATTCCGAAATTGAGAGTGACTCGCATACGCGCAAAACCATTCTGGGATTCGTTGAAAGATTTGACTTTGATGAATATCGCGTTTGGTTATCACTTATTGCGCACTATCGCTTCTATCGAATCACTGGAGAGATTGCCAAGACCGAGGACTTTAGGGAGTTTTTCACTAGGAACTACGTGCGAAGTTAGTTAATTGCTAAAATTAGTCGAAGGTTTAAAGTTTGCCCAGTGGCAAGAAGTCCAGTCTGCCTTGTTTGAAGATATAGAAAAGTGGCTTAACGATGCCCTGATGGACGAAACTAGGCTAGTGCTGGACTTGGTAAGAAATATCATTACCGTCAGTTGGGAATCTGACATTACGGACATAGAAAATCAGTTGCAGATTATGTTCTTGTTTACTTTCGGACCCATGTTTGAAAACTGGATTATTTCCGAATGGATGGAGTATGTGCGCTTAAATTTTACGGTGGCATTAACGGACGAAAACGTCGTGCTAATTGCCGTGGGAGACAAGGAAATAGCCGACAAGTCCGAAAAATGCGTGATAAGGACCCTCCTATCCATTTACGAGATACTAGCGAAGAATTCGTTTGGTCGAAAGCAGTAGGGATACATAGTTTTCACAACTGGTCGACAAAGGTATTCTCCCATCCTAAGAAGAGCGTCATCGACAAAACCATTTGCCAGTTCTCTTTTCACGACCTCTGTGTCGTAAGGTTTGATGGGTATTTCCGAATCGTACGAGCCCATACCATTCTCGTTAACCTTATCGTCAATCAGTACGCTGGTGAACTGGTTCCATTCTGGTCGAAGAAATTTTTCACTGAACGTACACAGCTGTCGTTCGTTTTTTGCCAAATAACGCAACAGGTACTTGGCACTCTTGCGAGTATCGTTTTCCTCCTGCATGCTTTCCAAGCAATGATTCCACGTTAAAATGTGGTGGAAATGTCGCCCCAGGTCGGTTTTATATAAAACGTCCGTAACGTAAGGATCTTGAGCTGCTGTCCACAGGACCAAAACGTTACTGGAATGCACATGCTTGAGCAAGCGTAAAAGGTCTGCTGCGTAGTATCGCACGTAATATTTTGCCACACAATCGACTTCACAGTCTTCGTCGTAGAAAAGGAGAGTGTTATCTAGATCTAGAGTAAATATAGTAGGCATCATCTTTTTTTTTGTAGATTCTTTGTTTTTTTTTTTTAAATATGTTAATAAATACGTTTGATTTATTCTTTTTTTCCGAAAAATGATTTCTTCCGTTGAATATAGGTGGTCCGACGATTTTCCTACATTTCCACCCGCCAAAAAAATTTCTTTGGATGAATTTAACGACCTCTGCCAGCCGACACATTCTGCAAAGAATAATCTATACGCCTCCAGCAGCCAACCAGCCGATCCAGATGTTAGAGTAAACCAAATTAGGAAATTTTCGTGCCCTCAATGTTTTTTGCTCGAAAGGTGCGTCTTGAAAAACCGGAAAAAAACTGAGCCGGACAACTGTACGCTGACTTGTTCTAATTGTAAAACAAAATTCTACCCTTACCCCAAGTCGGTGCCTCTTGAACGTGTTACGTGCAAGTGTAAAACAGAATGTAAGACTAAGAAATGGCTCGCGCTGTCGAACGCGACAAAATCGCACCAATCTAAATCGGCAAAATGTGCGCGGCTTTATTCGTGCCTCGTAGACAGCCGCTTTATCGTTCCAGCACCCTTCTACTACTCGGAAAATTCCCAAATACGCCGGCACATGCTCAGTTTGGTCAGAGCAGAGAGTGGCAAGACGGTAAGGAGGCGGATTCTTCTTCCGAACGAAAAGGTGCAGAAACATTTTTTGTACGGAAGTTTGGCAGATCGCCTCAAGAGAGGAAAAAATAATTTCCTTAGGCAGAACGTGCTTAGAAAACGATTTTGGGGGACAGCCAGGGCCGTCGTCGTTCCAAACCTCGCACTTAGGGCCAACGAGACAATTTTACCCGCCAGTATTGGGCGACTCTTGGGTTGGCCAATGTACGTTTTGCTAGGTCGTTTTCCAACGCTCGATCTACAAAACATCACCTTCCATCGCGTCGTCCATTACTGGTCCGAGCAAGCTATAGCCATACCCATCACCATAACGAAGAGACATCACGCAGACTTTGACGGCGACGAGTTTCAAGTGTCTGCCTTGCTTTCCCCAGAGAGTATTGCCGAGTGTCAGTCTTTGCTCGACCCGCAGGAAAATTTGGTTTCTATGCAGCGTCTTAAACTGAATCTGGGCCCAGACGCGGCCGCAGCCTGTCGGCGTCTAACCAACGACAATTTGCACGCCTTGGAGAGAGAGTTGTACGAAACTTACGTCGTTAGGGGATCCGAAGCTGCCATGCACCAGTTTAACAAAGTTTACGACAGCACCACCAAATACATTTGGGAAAGCGCTGGTTGCGGCGTGTCTTATCACCACCTGAATTCCATGTTGATAGACTACCCCGACGACTATTCGTCATTTCAGTCGCGACTCTTGAGCGAAGATTGGGGTTTCACTTGGTTCGCGGGCGATGATTCCGAAGCGGTCTTCGAGATCGGTCATTTGTATCAAATGAGCAAACATATTGGTGACCAGCGTGTTACCCATTGCAAGAGCCTGCACTTACCATCGGCATCCATTTCCGGAAACTTTCTATCCGGTTTAAATCGCGACGAATTTTTGGTTCATTGCCAAACCTCTCGCGACGCTCTAATCGATTCAAATTTTGGTATTTCTTCCGGAGGTTATTCCGCTTACAAATTAGCTTTTTGCGGTAAAGATTTAGTGGTTCACTATGACGGATCAGTGCACTTAGTCGGCCACTCGCCGGGAAAGAGTCGGTGCGTCTCGACCAGTTTCGAACACTTGCTTCCACCAAATAAACTTTCGGACGAAACGTACGAAAAGATATGCGATCTGCTAGACGCCAAATTTCGAGCAGATGTTAAATGAAAAAAAAAATATGAAACTAGAAGAATTTGTGTCCTCATTGCCGAGAAATGTGCCTTGGATCGTCTCGAATGATAGCTCGCTAAAATACAATACTTTCAGGCGCATCAATTCGGTTCTAGAGCTACCCATAAGCGATGCTGGAGCTTTGATATATTTCAAGGACAAAAGCCCAATTAACGGTCCTTCGTTATACCAGCTGATATCTAGGTGTAAATATTTCTGGACGGATTTTACCAAAAGTGATTTTTCGAGAAGCGTAGTGGGTCGTTCATTTTTACCACAAGAAGCTGCTTTCATTGCCAGTAAACTATCTCTAGACCTATGCAATGAAGCCGATTATTGGGGCTACACGACCCTCGTTCGGCTACCGTACGAAGAAATTTTCTTGCTATGAAAAAAAAATAGCGAGAACATGGACAATTCGAGCGTTTATTTAAACAGGTTGCAAAATTTCAATCTTTCGGAGACCGGCGGACCAGCTCCGTCGCTTTCCGAACCACCTCAACCTTCTCTGGCTCTGGTTCTGGATGACGATGTTGACGTGAGTGCAATGGTGCCCGTTAGAAGTGCAATGGTGCCGGATAACGTCGAAGCAAGCGCAAGTTCCCTGTCTAGAATAGAAAGTTTATTTGATAGAGACAGAGTAAATCCCATCGGTCAAATCGACCTTATGGACCGGGGACCGGCAGTTGATAATGGCGACTACATGATGAGGACAATCAAGTACGTTTTAAAAACGAAACCGGTTTGCAGTCACATATTCGGCGATTTAAAATTTGACGACAAGAACAAGGATGAAATTAAACAGCTTCTACAGTGCTTATACACGGCCGTCGGTGTCGTCGAGACGGACGAACAGTCGAAACTCCAGTTGGAATTGGTGGTGAAGGCGGTCGAAAAAGGCACGCAACTGTTAGGAAAAGCACACCCAAATTTGAAAGATTTCACGGGGGTTGTCATGTCAGCTGTAAAGAAACAGTACGACTTAATTAAAGACAGAGATTATCAAGTGAGGCAATTGCTACATCTCGCGCATCAGGGACCCGACGCCAGTTGCACCGATTCACTTCCTGTATCGGACAGTTTGAGCAGGATTAAAGACTTTTTTAAGGAACTATGCTTGCCTCTCACAATCGTCACGTCCATGCTCGTCATTGAGAAATTAGATCCCGCAAAGCCGGAACACGACAGTTCCGAACCCCCGTTAAAAAAACATAAGACATGAAAGTTGCGGCCTTACTAGTTGCGATATTTTTTGCGATATTCTTCTTTAAATGGTGGGGCGAATCGATAGAATCAAGTGCGGATTTTTACCAAAGATTATGTTCGGGAAATCTAAAAATCTTTCTCGATCCATTGTATCGTGTTCGGGACTGTTCGCTAAATGGAGCGGTGGTGGACACCGTAGACCACGAGCATTACTTTGACTCAGTTACCGGCAGTAAAAAAAACATCCCTCCTAGCAACGATGGTCTAGTTTCTGTCGACGGTGACAGCTATCGCGTGTCTTTACCTTCCTCTAAACCCATACTCATAGACAATTTCGAACAATATGGCATTTCCACCGTTCCATGCTACGGGAAAGATGCCGGTACTAAAATATCATTCAAAAAAAGAGAACTGACGCGGGGAATAACTATACGCAAATGGTACGGCGATCAGATGGGAGGCGCCTACTTTGTCTGTGACGGAAACGACAAAGTATCGCACGTGGAATTTTGTCCAAAAACTTACTCTTTAGATGGCGACGAGTGCGTGTCGGGTGAAGAATTTGCCAAACTCTTTGACGACATTAATTTAAAATAAATTTTATATTAAATAAAAATGAACGTTTGTGGCAGACGTGACATATGGCGACGTTTATTTCTGGCAGTTGTAACGTTTATCCTTTTGTACACGTATCGTAAAACAAATCTATTAATTAATCACAATTATACGGATGACGAAAAGGGTGTACCCTTTCACTTCATCGAGCGGTCAACAAACAGATACTGCGGTCGAAGTCTGGTCTTGTGCGATGGTGACGAGCAATGTTCCGCCACGTGTCTTCCGCGAGCATCTTCTAGAGCATCGTGGTTATGCATTGACAACGTGTGCAAGGCGCGTGGCACAACAACCGAAGGATGCAACGTTGAAAACGGTGGGGTGTGGGTGGCCTCTGTCGATCCGGATGGCCTAAAGGCCGAAGTATCGTGCCACTGCATGTATCCAGAATTTTACGGAGGTAAAGAATGTAGAGACCAAAACCCTACAGTGTGCAACAACGGAGGCCAGTTGTTGAATTTTGATGCACGTACGAGCGTTCCCCAGCCATCTTTCTGCGACTGCCCACCAAGTCACGAACGAGTAGTAATATCTAACGGCCCTCGGCAACGTCCTCTTCCATATTGCATCCCCAACAGGTTATCTATTCTATTCTCAACGGATACATGATGTATTACTTAGAAGAAAAAAAATTCACCATCTCAATTCTTCGTCGTCATTTTCAGTGCACTCGTCAACAATGGGAAAGGAAAACGACTGATACGCAACCGCCATGCTATTCAAATATTCGAAAGCAGCCACCCACGATCTACAGTCGCAACCATTATACGTAGCGGCAATGTCGGGCAACTTCAACATTGGCATCTCGATGGTGGGAAGTTCCACGGTGACTTCGTTCTTTACCAGTTTAAAAACATGGATGTTCACGTTTGTCTCTCTTATCGCTTTACGAACCAAAGTTTTCAAAACTTCCGTAGGACAGTAGAGATTTATATGGCCATATTGTACCAGCAGGCGCTGTAAAGTTTCCTTAAGTTCAACGAAAATATCTCCCTGCTTTTTCACATCGCAGCATTTGCATTCATTCGGCCAAATTTCTTTCTTGAATTGCGATTTCGAATAAAGACTCTTCCAAAATCCTTCCAATTTCCACGCGTTGAATGTTTGGTAACGGGCCAAGATCATCTCGAAAAAATAAAAATCTTTGCTGTTAATCCTTAGCATCGGCTGATCTATGGGGCATACGCGCTTACTCGCGATGTACGTGCTAACTAGAACAACGTTGACCATTTCAGAATTAATTTCTTTTTATCGAAATTCTGTGCTTTTATTCTTTTTTTACTCTTAATATCAGTTTACGTATAAAAAAAAATGTTGTATATTAATAAAAAATGAACATTTGGGGTTTATTTCTGGCAGTTGCAACATTTATTCATTTATATACATATTTTAACATAAATCTAATTGAAAAAGGCATCCCCACTCGAATGGTCGCAAACAGATACTGTGGTCAAATGCTGGTCTTGTGCGACACTGACAAACAATGTAACACCACGTGTCTGGCCAGCGGTTAAAAAAATTTTTTTTTTACATCTCGTCTTTCAGTTCATCCCATCTCAGTTCATCCCAACTCGATTCATCGGTTTCTATATTGACAGCGCACTGATCCACACTGCAATTAGCGATCTTCTGGTACGCGACTGCCATGCTATTCAAATATTCGAACGCAGCCACCAACGATCTATGGTCGTAACAGTTAGAAGTAACTGCAAACTCGCGCAACTTCAACATTGGTATCTCGATGGCGGGACGTTCCTTCGTGGCGTCGTTCTTTGTCAATTTAAAAACGTGGACGTCTACACTATCTCCTATCGCTTTACGAACCAGCGTTTTTAAAACTTCCGTAGGACAGTAGATATTTACATGGCCATATTCTTGCTGTAAACGTTTCAGCGTTTTCTGAAAGTCGGAAAAAATGGCTTCCTGCTTTTTCCGATCGTAGCATCTGCGTTCGTTCGGCCACATTTCTTTCTTGAACTGCGATTTCGAATAAAGACTCTTCCAAAATCCCTCCATTTTCCACACGTCATACTCGTGAAAACGGGCCAAAATCATCTCGAAAAAATAAAAATCCTTGTTGTCGATCCTTAACATCGGCTGATCTACTTTCTCGGGGCATATGTGTCTGCGTGCGATGTACGTGCTAACTAAAACAACGTTTGCCATTTTTGTTTCTGAATGAATTGAAAGTATCGTGATTCTTTCTTTTATTCTTTTTTCTTTCGGCCATCAAAAAAAAAATCTCGCTATGATTTTACCTTTCGCGGGGGCTACGATTTTTTCCAGTCGTTCGGATACCATCTTGGAATTTGGTAAATGCACGGCGTGCTCGCTCGAAAACATCGAGTCCTCAAAAGTCCACGACATCATGAATCCTGTTTGTCCCTGGACCATACACAGAAACTCTTGCGGCAACGTCCGTTTCGAATGTGAAATATGCACGGAGCGAGCCAAAGCAATAGTTGTTTTCATCTGCGGTCACGGCATTTGCATTCCGTGCGGTGTGGCATTGAAGCCTTTCCGATGCCCATACTGTCGCGATGTCGATCGAAGTTTCATCGTCGACCCAGAAGAATACAAAGACTCAAAAACGGGCAATTTGTACCTTTGCACGAACGTACTCGAGAACCACGTGTTTAAAAATTCGGAAGACGAATGCGTAGTCTGTGGGTCAAAGGGACTGAAAATATTCGTAGACGGAATGACAGTTGACAATGTAGATTCGAAATACAAATTTCAACCGCCTTACCTTTCTTCAAAAATCAGACAATTTACTGGTTTCCACCCATCAGACAGTGGCCACGTTTTGAAAATCAGACTCGATCGCGTCCAGTATTAAAAAAAAATGGTTCGGGTAACTTACACGCGAGAAAAGACAACGGCGCAGAAATTTTCAGTTTCGAGAACAATAGGCTTGGTAATTATTGTAGCGACGATTATTCTCTTTGAATTGTGGTTAAATCAAACCAAACTAACGCTACCATCTAATACCAAGCGCCGGTCGGTTATAGCGTATAGTGGCAATCGTAAAGTGGCCAAAGTCATCGGTGTTGTCCGAGTTGGTAAAGAGGGCACGTTTGGCTGCGCCAACCTTTCAATCAACGGCGTAATATTTAATCTAGGCCAACTAGATTCCGACAGCGTTTTCGTAACACACGGAGAGTACGGTTCCTTCATAAAAGGAGTTAAATCCTTCAACGACGGCACGTTCAGGTGCAAAACTTTAATGGCTTCGAACGAAACGAAACTGAGAAACAAAAATCTCCTGACTGCATCGAACGAAATGACGCTGATCCTCGACAATTGTCCGGATCAGCAACTACATCTACGGGTCGAACGGATTGAAAAAACCGTTACCGTAGCGTGCCAAAAAGGTATCTTACCATTGCGATTTTTTCCGGAAAATTTTTTTACCGGACTACACTTGGTGTACGCGCGAGGTTCCCTACTGGGATCTATCAGAGCTCCCATTGTAACTCCATTTCAACCCTCGCATCATTCTTTACTAGTTGTTAACGAAAATAAAGAAATTACAACCTTCCCTCCGCCAACATCACTTCACTGCCACTTCCTCGAAGGGGTCGACTCGGGAATAGCGTGGCGTCGATTTCCCCAAGTATATAACTTTTCCAATTTTGGCACTGGTCAGATTGGCTCGCTGCTAACGAAAGAAATGGGTGGAACTATGTCTTGGAGCACCTTACTGAACGACAACCACCACGACACTCATTTGCGACCCATTAAGACACACACTTACTCGACGAAAGAACCGCATTTACTCATCTTTGTCGACGATAAGACCGTCGAAACATGGCCCGTGCAAGCTTCGTCCTCAAAGGACGCAACGTACCTAGCCAAGGACTACGACGGGAATTTTAGAGCTGTATCTTGGAATATTACGCCAGACAGCACTCTCATTTGGAACAACGGTTATCGGCACGCTGATATTGCGATCGACGTAAAGGACGGCTGTCTAACCATGGAGAACAAGCAAGTGATTACGGGTCGAAACCTTCTCGAATACTCGAAGGACAAACACTGGAACGCGGGAAATTGTCGCGTAACGAATGTGACTCCGGCAACGGGAAACGAAGGATTAGCCAGGTACTCCGACCTGGAAATGTGCGTAAGTTTAGATAAGGGAGTTTACGAAGGAGAGGGTAGAAGAATAATTAATCTGGGCAGCGGAGAAGCTCTTCGCAGAGATCGATTCTTGGAAATAATTGGAACTAGGGCCGAAGACATTCCGGGTTTACGCCACATTGCCGATGTGGGTCCGCCTCGAGATAAACTCGACGCCGTCACTAAGAAATACGTGGACGACAATGTTCCACGCGACACTCAATTTGTCGTTTTTCACTCGCGCACCAGCAAAGCTGGCGTCACCGGCGATTATCGCTTGCTCTCATTCGGTCCTCGACAGAAGAGCTACATTCACACGAAACAAACCGAGTTGGCCATGGCCAGAATTTACAGCACCACCGCCGATGAAATGTCGGTCACCCTCAAGTTGGACGATGTGAACTTTGTGACCTTGTCCTTACCCCAAAAACCCCGAATCAACTTTAGCGAACCGCCTCATAAATTGCTCAATAAACCCGTGTTAGGCAAAACGCTTACTATTCTCGACAACATCAAACACCCCACGACTGGCGATCACGTAATTAGCCTAATGTTTCGCTAGTTTAGTAACGAAAGCAAATTTTCGTTAGTCAACACTTGCAACATGCTGTACATTTGCGTCTCGTTGGTACGCATAAACTCGACCAGGTGCGCCTGAGAAATTGGCGTGTTTACTGCCGTCCTCCCGGTAACCTCGGCGATATACTGGCCAAAGTTGTACAACATGGACTTGAAGCACTGTAATTCGGCCTGTCGCTGGTCCGCGTTGTTCTTTGGGGTGCAGTTCCGAGAAGCGATCATTCTACCTCGCTCCAAAATAGATGTGAGATACACCACGTAAAATGGACGCGTATCGGCGTCCGGACCCTGCCTAAGGAACAGTTTATATATGTTATCCACCCTCTCAGCGTCGTGCGGCATGTCCATGGCTAAGGCGTTAGACAGATCAGACCAACACTCTCCTTTGATGAGGTGGTGGAAATTGAACAATTTCAGGCGTTTTAATTCGGAGGGTTTGAAAGAGTAAGGCGCCCTTTGTCGCAACTTGTCACTGTCGAGACACAAAGCTATCTTACGCACGCACTCGACCGGACATTCCAAACTCTTGACTAGGTCTCGGTCAAGTTTTAAATCGTAATACATCCCTACTTGCAGGCTCATGGCGTGTATCGACAGGGAAATTCCCGTGTCCGACCCAAACCCGATCAGGTCTTTTAGGTAAATGAGAAGATCGAACGTCTTGGGAGGTGTCAGCGACGTTTCCAAAAATTGATTGCAATCCCCAATCATGCCGCGAGCAAAGGCGTCGATATTGCTGCTGACATTTTTGCGATAGTCCTCGGAATATTGCTGGAACGTGTGGCCCAGGTTGGATTGCAAATCTTTAGTCATGCTCTTGAGTTTCTTGGATTTAATCAGTCTGCTTAAAACATCGATCCAGTGTCCAGCCATGTCGTTCTCGTCACTTTCCATGCGATTCGCCAACATTTCATCCACTTTGACTTTATCGAAGGGGGGTTCGGCAGCTATCCGAGTAAACTCGCTCGTGGGCTGTTCGTAGACAATTCCCAGGAACCAGGCAGCGTAAGCCACAACTCTCCCGTAGGGTATGAGGGCGCCCGTGGATTCCAAAAAATAGGGCGCTTCCAGGAAACGATTAGCTTCCAAAAATCCGAACGCGTCAATCGATGGATTTTCCGCGAGAGACACCATGGCGAGCTTGTCACTAGCATCGTATCTTTCCTGCGGGGGTAAAGCCATCAGCATAGCCATCAACGATCGCTCGGGCACTCCATTTCTATGCAGGTATAAATCTCCTTTCCGCAATTCCACGCCATCAATTTGTTCGTTCAATAGGGATTCCACAAATTCTTTAACCAGACTCATGTTGCTCCTTTTTTTTTAATATTTTCAAAGTTCAATTTTTTGGGAGGTAGATATAAAACGCCTTTGCGAAAAGTCACGGTTTCACCATCAGCCACTGGAAATATGGTGCCACCGACAGTTTTCACGGCGCCTCGGTGAAAAACGACGCCTTTGCCTTGACTCACAGTCACGATATGGGCGACGTAAGAGAATTTCAATACTGCATCGTCCATTCGGGACGAACAATCTTCAACCTGTTCGACGTTTGTGACAACAATTTCCACCGGACAACGCACCCCACTCGCCCGACCTCGACCCCGACTTAGCAGCACTTCTCGCAGCAAATCGTTATTGCGCACACATAAAGCGGCCAAATGCTTTTCCAAGTATATTCTGGCGGCGCGCCGTTTAAACACCTTCAACGCAAACACTGGTCGTACCGCACGTGTGCCCATTTTTTAAAACGATTAAAAATATGGAGAAAAAAAAATCGACCCTTTTCATATATACGTTAGTTGCAATACAGCTTCGTAACGAACGCGAGTCTTGGTGTCGTTTAGCTTTATTCCGACCGTTTGTCCGGCACGTAAATTAAAGTTAAAGACTTCGACTTTATCGACGGATAAAACCGGGTCGATTGCCACATCGTTCACGAACACTCTGGCTGTCGAATTATCACCAGTTTCAGAATAAAGGTTGCCCGACGTGATCTTCGAATCTCGCGGAACGTGAAATATTTTGCCAAACTGGCTAGTGGCTGGTTCGAACCAAGCATTCGCATTATCCGCGTAATAAAATACCAGTTTATGTTTAATTAATTTCAGTTCCATATAGTACGCCAAAGCCGCGTCGGAATCGTTAGTTGGCATGACAACGTTGGTGATGACGTTGTCCTTGGCATCAAAATTACCGTCGTTTAAAATTCCAATACACGAAGCGCTAAGCCGTTTAGCGTAACCAAGGGTAACCCCATCATCGGAGTCAGTCGGGTCAGCCACACCGCGCAGTCTGCGATTGTTAAAATCAAAGACGCCATCGCGTCTGCAGTAATTTCTGGTAACGAAGCCGATAGGTACCGCGTCCGAACGTTCGACGGGGTCGGCCAAATTCGATATTCTATTACCGCCGCCATCCCCACGCAGCATTGCCCGGCACCATTCTACATCGGACCCGGAAAACCGTGCCACCTTCACGCCCCCGTCCGCATTAATGGGAAGACGCAATTGTCCGTTTACGCTCAGACCGGGTGAGGCAAAGACGAGGATCGAATAATACGAATGTCTACGAATTTGCTGGGCGAGAAATTTTTTTACGGAAACGAGATGCGGTTCTGCCATTCTCAGGGCGCCTTTCTTCCGAGACAGACACAAGTGATCGGTCTTTCCGTATCCGCCGTCCAAAAAGATTGACGGGTAAACGACACCGTCGCTTTCATTTGCCAAATGATGTTCCGAAACCTCTCGCAACGGATCATCTACCGATAGTCTCCCGTCGTTTAAACTAATAGATCTAAATTCGGGTTTACCGCCAATCCCCCTGCAAATGAAATCCCCTACTACGCCCACCCCCAAATCGAACAAAGCCGGAATTTTCGACCACGTAATGTTACCTCCGTTACTAATTTTCAACAGACCTTCACCCAGATCCGGTACGACTCGAAGGTGGCCGGTTTTTCCGAATTCTACCAAACTCGTCTTCGAGCCGTGTTTAAATTCAAACATTAGCGGAGACGGCAATAAAGATTTACCATCAAAGGCGTAGGCGGCGTTTATTGGAGAGTGTCTCATTGCTCGTACATGTCCCGATTTATTGATAATTTTACCGTTTTCGTACACCAGCAAATCCATGGGTTGAACATTCGACAACTCGAGTTCGCATTCCACGTTGGATTTGACGATTCCAGGTAGATCGTCTACCTTCAACGAAACGCATTTTATGGAACCGGGTCCAATCGACACTCCCTCGTTTCGAAACTTCGCATCCCATCCCGCATCCTCCGATCCGCGCAATACCAGCAAACCCCGTTCAGCGCCATTAGATTTGTCCAACAAGACGGGACCCACTTTTATTCTATCGCAGTGCAAGGTAGTATTATTCTCAACTCGAACTGCTCGCGAAGACGATACACGATTTCCGGCACTCGCGTATACGATTCCCCCCTCATCCCCAATCAACGTCAGTTTAGATAGTTCTAAATAGACCGCAAATATAAAACTCAAAGTTAACGATGCGGTGACGAACCAAGAAGCCGAATTTTTTCTCGGAGGAGCCCTTACGTAGGTAACGTGCCTGTACGCTGGTTTCGAATCCATTTGGTTTATTTTTTTTTTCTCTTTAAAAAAAATATTGACATCATGGATGAAAAAGTGTCTTCGTTCGTTCCAATTTTTATAACAGCACTACTTACTTTCAATCTGTATCTATACGTGACCAAAGTACAAATTTCTGGCGAAACTTCCGTTAACGCTGTGCTCATCAACGAAGGAGGGAATGCCCGAACGATCAAAAGTGTTTCGGTCACAGACGACGGAACGTTGCATTGCGCAAACCTGGCGCTCGGCGAAAACGTATTCGACATCTCCGCCCCGTCTACTGGCCCGTTGGCGCTCGAGGACAAAACGGTTCGCGCAATTCCCGACATTCGCATATCTCTCGACGGTGACGTGCAATGTCTCGACATCGACGTTGCACAATCAATCACCGTTGGACGCGGCCAAAAACCGGTCTCGACGAACGACAAGGCAGTTACCGTCGATCTCGCCGGAGCCGAGGTTGGGGATCTGCTGGGGATTATAGAAAATAATCGAATTGGAGCCGTTAAACCCGTTTTGACCAGCGAAAACGGTAACGGGCTGTTAATTACCAGCGAGAACGGGGCAACCGTAGCAAAAATAGGCGTGGACGAGAAAAGCTTCGAACGAGCTTCGTCCATAGTCACGTTGACGAAACACAGCAGACTGCGTACAACAGCCTCCGCCCCCGTCTCTTCGCATCTCTTAACCCATACGATGGATTGGACACCCACTCCGCCCGCGGCCTTTTACGACGTCCGAGAGGACGGCAGGCCGGGACAGGTTTTACAGCTAGTGGGCGGCGGATTGCTGGGGTTTGTCGACCCTCCGTCGCTTCCGGGAAACGTAGAGTTAGTAAATAGCGATTTAGAGGCACCTTTCTTTTTGGCAACTTTTCGGGGAACGGCTGGCAAACTCGAAAGAACGCCGGTTCTAGCTCATAACGGAGAGTCGCTTCAATATCTAGTGGGGCTGGACGCCCGAGGAAAATTCGTCAAAATATCGCCAGAACGCGACGATCACTTTGTTCTATTCAACGAATCTAACGGCACGCTGCTAACTACGACGCTACCATTTCCGACAACTTATCCCGCCGTACTTACGACACAAGGGGGCGAAATGTCGTGGACCGCGATCGACTCCTTCGTCACCCTCGACGAAAATGGAGCTTACAACGCCAAGGATTTTAACTTCGACAAAGTTTCCGAACCGATCGACGCTAACGACGCCGCACGTTTAAACGAAATTCGATCGTGTCTCGGCGGAAACAAATCAACGATAGACGCCAAGAACTCCGTACTGGCCAATTTGGCAGATCCGATTGAAGATGGGGACTTGCTGACCGAACGGTACGCCTTAAACCATTATCGCGGATTAAGGGCGACAGGAAACGTCTTTTCCATGGGAGGCAACCGTCTTTCAAATCTCGGCGCTCCTAACAACGTCAATCCTCACGTCGTTCTCGCCAAAAGGCACGCAGACAGAATGGCCAAGAGCGTGCTGCAGTGCGTGAATTTTATAGCCGAAAATTCTAAATCGCTCTCCGTTTGCAGTCCTTACGACGCGATAATGTCCAACAAATTATTCGTAACCAACGAATGCTTTCTCAATTATTTCGAAGCCCACGGCGACGACTCGTGCGAAATATTTCTCAACGTCACCAGAAGGGGCAAAGACCAGTTAAAGTTGCTATTCGACAAAAGAAACCAGCATTTCCAACAAGGAGGGTGTCAGGCGTTCTTTCGCGCCGGAGATCGCGTGAGCCTGTCGACCGACCGAGTAACCTCGAGTATGCTCGTTACGTTACATCTGATACATTTTACCACAGATTATCGCGACACGACGGTCAGTTTGGACGGAACGGTTACGTCTGCCCCGGACGGTAGTCTGAACGTACCGTGAACTACCGTGTTTTGATCGGCATCCAAAAGTCCCAGGGTGTGGGCGATGACTTCAACCCGCCATTTTATGTCGGGAGCCAAGTTTGCCGTGTACATTATAGACGAGTACGGGGTGAAGGGGTACGATTTGTCGAGTGGCACCTGTGTGTGTATGGGAGAAGTTAATACGGGTCCCCGATCGGGCACCAAAGTCACGCGGAAACTCACGGCATCTTTGGTAACATCCTTGTCCATTTCTTTACGCATGGCGGCAACTTCAGCCAGCACAGAACACGACGTCGTGTTGTCGGGCAGGACGTGAGTCAATTCGCTAATTAAGGTATCCTTTCGCGTTACGACCAATTCCCCGGTGGTGACTTTGACGTCGGGAACCGAGTAACTCAACTGGTCTGGATCTATAAACGTTAGCGATTTACCGTCGCTGGAAACGCCCAAATACGAGTTCTTCGGTATGTCGTCGTCTGGAAACAGTAGCGGTAATCCTCCAATTTGTAATTTTTGCGGGACGAAAGCGTCTCCGTCGTGTCTCAGTATCATTCCTTTCTCGATAGCTTGATCAGTGTTCCGGATGTTCAATTTAACGTTACCCAGCACCAGTTGACCGTTGGGAATGACGAGATCGCCGCCATCGACGTACAAGGCGGATCGCTTTAAATCAACGCTACCATCGTCCTTTTTTTCCAAGACCACGACGCGCGATTGATTTTCCGCCTGGGCATCTGGTTCTTCCGTGTTAATTACGGGAGGAGGCTTTTTCAGAATCAAGTTGCCGTCACCGTCGTAAACCAAAACGTGCCCGGCCTTATCGGTCAAAACATCCGGTAAATCCAAACCCAGAGCCGCCGCTTTAAGCTTGTTGGTGTCTTCGTCGAACACGGCCAGTTTGTTGGACGCATCCTCGTTCGGATCGGCGCGCACATTGCCCACGTCTCGCAACTCTAGTACGTTTTCGGCAGTCAACACCAAGGCCTTGCCGACATTGGCCACCGTCGCTTCCACGTTCAACTTGAAATCGGTGGACGTGAGCACATTTTTTTGGGCCGTAAAGGTAGCCAGCCGCCCCTTTTCGAAAATCGTGTCGCTCAAAAAAGAGGCGCTCGCCTTGTCCATTAATGCGGCCGGAGTCTCAAAAACGACGGTTTCGTCCTTGAGCGTCAAAACGTCACCCGGTTTTCCGTCGTCAAAGTTGAATTTAACGTTCGTCGTTCGAACCTCGTTCGTGGGATTTCCGAAAATGGCCAGACGATCCTTAAATTGAGTAACGTCTCCTCCTCCAGCTATGGACAGCGCCCTATCACTTTTGAACCTGGAAGGTACTATGAGTCCATTCGCGCCAACTTGCAGAAAAGCCCCTCGATGGGCATCGTCGCGCAGAGATTCAAGATCAAGAGCGACTGACCTTGCGGGGTCGCGGGATATAGTCCGATTATCTTTTCCGTAGGTAAGAATAGTACCCGGATTAACAACTGGTGCGAACTTGGTGTCGCTGACCATCACGTCTTCCACTCCGGGCATCGCGCTGACAACGCCGTCCCTTACGACCAAAAATTTCTTTTCGTTCGTTAATTCAAAGTCTTCAAAAATCAGACCGGACGGTCTAACTTCGGTTTTAGAATGGAAAAGGGCAATGCGACCACCGACATCTTCGTTTTCATTACTGGTTTGCAGCAACTGAAGGTTTCTAGGAACCACCTGTTTATTCACCGAATCGTAAAATAAAAACCCTTCGCCGTCTGCCAAGTCGATATCTACTTCACTAATTCTAAGTTTCTCGCAATTAACTGCCCCGTCATCGGAACACGTCACCAAACTCGATGCTCGAGTACCCCCACCCTCTGCGTTCCTAACCAACACAGAGCCATCGGACGCATCGACCACACCCTCGAACCCCAAATCAAAGTCTCCGACTTTTAAACTTTTACAAGAGAGCTCTGCATTTCCTTCGCACAAACTTTCAACGTCCACCTTTCCGGCATCGACCACATTTCCTCGAGTCAATTGATACAACAATAAAGAAATATTAACTAAGACTGCACAGGTGTAAATAGCAACATGCGATTTATCCATCCTTTTATTAACTCCCTTTTTTTTAACAAGGTTTTTACAAAGTAAACAGGTTTTCTATTTTCTAGCGACTGTAAACGGTATCGGCACGTACCATCTGCGATAAGGAATCAACAATTCGGAGCACGTCCGATGTAGATTTACGTATCTCACCAGCTCAGCCAGTCTTCTGACTCGAACGTGGGCGCACTGCTCGCGCTGCTCTACCCAGGAACTGCGATTCAATACGGGTGTAGTCTTCATAACGTAGGTGTGTCTCGAACAAAATCCGTGCTCGTCGTATTGAGGCATGAAAACTTTGGCACCCCTGCGTTCGTCTTCGTTCACGAATTCCTCAAAAGTCAGTAACAGAGCTCGGGAATAGCGAACTTTCGGATTTTCGCCCAGGGTCAAGTTGCACCATCGCAACAACGGCAGATTGGTCGCAATAATATGTATTTCGTCAAAATCGTTCACGTACTTGAATATGCTCCGATAAAACTGCTGACGAATGGCGAGCTGCGTCATCGGGATGAGCGTCGACTTGTCCATAAACTGATCGTCCTTGTGCTGAAATTTCCAGTGGGGGCACCATCCGTACAGGTCGATGCCGATGACACCATCTTCCAGAGTAACCAGTTCGTTAACGTACGAATAACATTCGTCGTAATTGTCCAAAAGCAACTCGTTAGTCTTCCAATCCTGGGGATCCAAGATGGAAAGCTTGGCAGCCACCAGAATCTGGACTGATCTCATGGTTTGAAATGATGCTTCAGCTAGAGCGCTTGCCCCTTTTATACTGTAACCGCAACGGAATGTGTTAATATGATTTCTTGCGCCGCATCGCTGCAAGTCATGCGCATTTCTAGATGAAGGGGGCCGCCCATGTCTGATTCGAGCCAATGGAACGCGAGAGTGTTGTGACGGTCAGCAAGCGATCCAATCTGCTCGATCGACGTCGTGTCATTACGCGCAGATTTTAGGCGAACGCTGTATAGAGTATCTTCATATTTTTCCGGCAAATCGCCTACGCGGGTGGTCACGCAAGACACGCTAGCGAATATTAAAGAGTCGTGTATTCCGTAGTTGGCTACGACGCTCCAGTCATTTTGCAGAGTAAAGGATTCATCATTCTTGTGGAAAGCTGTCTGGAGAGAGTAAGGATCGAATGGAAATCTAAATAACGGTCTGTCAAAGTGGCACTCGGCCCTGTTGTACCTATTAGTATGTACATACCTGACACAGTCACCAGCGACATGTGGCCTGCTCGACACCACGTCGAATGGGAGGAGGGCTTTGGTCGTTGCGTACGGTAATTCCTCGTACTTTTCGAACGTCAGGACACCACCCTGAGGCGACGATTCGGATTTCGGGTGAAAAGCTTGGTCCAATACGGCCGCGGTACCAAATTGTATCTGTCCCACTCGCAACGTACCATCGTCGGTCCATCCAAATCCGTTACCTGGGGAATTATCCAACGAGTCCAGTAGCGCGACGGCAGTAGAACCTGTCGCGATCTTCCATTCGGGAATTTCGGACAACGGAGGACCCCAATCGAACGATTTGCCTTTCACGGCGATCGTCGAGTGCTCTCGAGCGAGCGTGGGGTTGGGTGCTACGAGCTCGGTAATCTTTAGGTTTTGTCCAGCGAATGTCGCGAGTCCACCTCCTTTCCTTCTAGTGCCGTCCCACTTTAGGGTCGAGTATTGCCCAGATTCCTCCAGCATCAGTGCTCCCCCGTCAAGTCGTTTAGCGCGCAGCAAGCCCGGCCGGCCCGTAAATGCAATCGGAGCAACATCTAACTTTTTCCCGTCAAAACAGGCCAGACGCGTCTCGTTCGTGCAATCTAAAAATACGGAGGACGATTCAATCTTTTCGGATGTCCTGGGTCGAGAAAACCCAATGCTTCTCCGGTCTGCGTCTAGCGTTAAACAATCCCCATTTAATCCAGCGTCGCTTTTCCACACGAGCCGAGAAAACAGCAAACCGTTCGGTGAAGGGTGGTCGTCGGGATACAGCCCTACAGGACCCGGAACACTTCGGATGATGCCGTTGGGTAAGGGCTTGTCGAGAAGCAACGCGTTGCCCGACGCCCATTCACCCAAAAGTTGTACCCGTTGGGAGCCCCATTCTAACGCGATAGTGTTATTATCGGTGACCAGTTCCTTAGCCCCCTGGTACGTACTCAGAAACGGGTAGGGCCAAACACCTCCGTCGCTTAACATTACTCCGGCGGCGTCATCATCTTGTAAAATGAAGCCGTTATTACTCAGTCCGTCCTTGTCCGCGTAGATTGCAATCTGACGGTTACTAATTTCAACTTGGGTCGGTACCAACTTGACTTTATTCCCCGGGTTTCGATTGATAGCCTTATCCATAGAATCGACATCGTCGATCTCTACGATTCCATTAGACTTTTTTAAATATCCGGACTTCGAAGCTAAATTCCCCCACTGAAATCGGTCCCCTACCAAAATTTGCTTGCACGTAAGCCGCCCAGCGCGCACCAAAACGGATTCGTTGTACTCCACGCATTTTCGTTTTATGTTGGATCTGACGCACACGATCGAATCGGCTTCGCTCGAGTCCTTCAAGGAAACTTCGGTTCCGTCTACCAACAAGGATTTACACGAGAGATCGTTATATTGGCCCTTCGACTTTTCCACATTTTCCGATGTAACGATATTTCGAACGAAAGCTAAAGTTGTCGCGACGCTTAACAAAATAAAGGCTACCGTGTATGGCAAATGCATCGTTTCTTTTTTTTATTATCATTTTATATCTTTAACAGAGTCCAGACTATACCGTTCCAATACACAAAGTGACACAAACTATAGTGTTCCGACAAAAAGGTCACGGGCAATATGTCGAAATAGCTACACAGTTCTCGAATAGCAAATACCGGCGATATATCCGTGTCCATAACGTCGATTAGCCTTTTAACTTGTCGCTTGTCCCGCGGAAACTTTAACATTGTTTTTTTTCTCCACCGTTGCCCCGTAAACGTTCTCCAGCAGTTGCACCAACATGCGCACCACGTTGCTAGTTATCAAGGTGGGACATAATTCTTGGCCGCCGTTAATAAAAGACACCGGCGAATAAGACAGGTATAATCGTACGCTCCCGTCAAAATTGCGCTTGAAATACCACATTCCCTTCTTGGTGGTAAACACGTGAAATTTCACGCTACCGGGATCATTGTCAACCAGCAATTTTAACACGGGATCAATCGTCAACGAATCGTCGACCGTATCGTAACCGAGATTCGACGCCAAACGTGTCGAATATTTGACACTTTCTTGTAGTTTCCTTCGCAAATGGATTATATCCTCTTTCATATTTAAAAATAAAAGTAAGAATTCTTATTTTACGTTCGCGTATTTATTTTGTTTCTTTTTTATTTTTAAAAAAAAAGAGGGTTTCTAAAAAAAAGAGAAGTATACTATCGATGCCACCCAAAAAGACCAAATCCGCGTCTCCGAAAAAACGGAAACGTCGTGTTAGCGCTAAAACGTGCCAGAAGGTCTTGTGTGTCCCCATGAAGAAGAAAAGAAAACGCAGACGCAGCGCATCACCGAAGAAGAAAAAAGCCCCAAAACCAACCGCGGAGGAATAGGAAGGAGGAAAAAAAAATCTAAATGACTCCGGATGGGTACGTACAATTACTTTGGAGTCACGAAAGATGGTACAGGTCCTATTACCGAGAATTTAACGAGGGTTTCGTACCTGACTTTCGTCTATTTTACAAAAAATTGTTAGAATATAAAGACAGAGCCGATCCCAGAGTAATCGATGAGATTTGTACTCTGTGTTCTCGCGCAATGATTTTGCTGTGGCATTACGAATTTTACGCTAAAATGTACAAATCCTTTCTGGAAGATTTCCAGCAATTCGCGCGGAGCGTGAACGAGCAATACGAATCCGTGAGAGGAAAAAAATGGCGTCGTGTCCTCCTCAGCATTCCATCGTGCCAGAATTATTTTTGATGACCGACAATTACGTAAAAAAACTAAACTGTTACGTGGCCCAAATGAATTCCCACCTAAGACAGTTAGAAACGACGCTCGCATCTTACAAGTACAAGACGACGCACGCCTTCAAAAATTTGCGTCGCGAATTCTTACAAAACTGCTTGCCGGAATTTAAAACGAGCGACCAGTTGCTGTACGGAACCAGCTTCATCCAAATAATCTTGCAGATTTTTACAAAAGTTATACAGACGCAGTGGATTACGTTCAAGATTTATTATCAGGAAATGGTACTTTACTACGACACGATAAAAAAAATAGCGTCGTACTGTGAGAGCATTTTTTTCAACTTGTTACGACATCATTACGGAAAATAAGTAAAAAAAAAAATATGGGAAAAGCCAACAAGTGGAACTTGTTCGTCAAAACTTACGGTAACATACCCACCGCAACTCTTAGCAAAATATATCACCACTCCACAGTTAAGGCGCACTGGCAAAAAAACAAATCTTTTCCACCTAGAGAAGTAATCGACGCTTTATTAAGGGGGGACGACGACGAAACGAACGATTCTTCAATTTTATTCCAAGAAGCTATTGTCGATCAACTTCACGCCAGAGTCGACAGCTACCAGGAAATCATCGGCAAATTGAAAACACGAATCGAAGAACTTGAGCGCAATCAGCCTCTGAAGCGTCTGCTGGTTGGGATATCTGCGGGAAACCACGTCACGTTACCCGTAACCCGTGCCGTTTCGCAGGTTATATCCGAGCTGCAACGCAAGTGGTGTCTTTTTTCGGCTCAGCTAGATGAATCCATTCCCGAAACGCTCGACAATTTTGACTACCTGCGAGATAATTTGGCAAATGTCATAAATATCATTATCAAGATGGTGGATCAGATCTTTCTCGACTGCCGTTACAAATCGTTGTGCGAAAATCGCCGCATCAAAAAAATCGAAATCGTCGACGATTCCCACCTTCCGGACAAAAAAATGCAAGCCAGGGTAGCAGAAATACGAGAAGCGGGCACCTCCGAGTTTTTTGTTCCACTAGTAATATCAATAGAGCGCAGGGGAAGCGTCGAACCAATCACTAGAAGCATCTATCTAACCTTTGACACAGTGGCCGTAATGAGAGAACTATCTTCGGAATTCCTAGGGTCGATGCGACCCATTCCGTCGACAGAAGCCGTCATGGAGTACGATTACGACCCGGACGACGGCCAGTTTTTTAAGGCCATGGACGGTATAACCAGCCGCGGAGTAAGATGGAAGATCGTGCTCATGTGTATTCACGCAGTGGCCCACATCAACGCCACGATCAATTCAAATTTCGACAAAAGTCGAGGGTCCGAGCACGACGCCGTCTTTAAAAGCGAACTCGCCGCTCTCTTTCCGATCACGTTCACCGAGTTCGGTGCCATTCCACCGTTTGCGGAAAGAGTCATGAAATTCACGACCTGATGGCAAACTGGGGAAAATTGCTACCAACCAGCGGTGGCAGCTGAAACATAATTCTCGCGTAGTTTTCTTCCAGATTGTCTTTCTCCCGCAGTGTCATCGATTTCTTGAGGTTGGCCCCAGTCATCTCAAAAGACATGCGCGTCACGAAAGAGCGCGTGTGCGGAGCCCCGTACCGATTCAGAGCCGCCGAAACGACGTCGTCGTCATTCAGGAGGAAATACGAATTCAACAGGATAAAGGTTAAATTCGTTCCCGGGTGGCTAGCCTCGAAATCAGCGAGGATGTTGGAATAGTTTATAGCTCCAGCCAGGGGGCCCATGTATTTTTCTACGTCTCTCAGGCTTGAGCACCAGTACAGATTACCAAAGCCCCCGTACACTCTGACAGCTTCTACCCAATTTTTAGAGCGGGTCACGATCGTGCGGCCGCAACGCATTTTAACGACCACGAACGACCGCCATTTGCGATGGTCGATAATATCGTCCAGCGTACTAAATATCTTGCAGTCTTTGACCAAATTATATCTCTCCAGAGACGTGAGCGTCTCTAAGTCGACTTCAAAATAATGAGTGTTTTCTGTCGAATTTTCACCACTTTTCCAATCGACCACCATGTGCTGACTGTCGAGAGCCTTCTGGGCGAATCCCTTGCACAGTTTTTTCACCATAACGTAGTTGATGGCATCTCCGGGGGTTACATTGGCATTACGCCACCTGGCTCGTTCCACCTCTTTAAGAAACATATTCAAATAAATATCACCATACCTTTTCACTTTGTCTCGCACTCTCTGACGCCACATTCTTGCAAGAACCAGTCAAAAGTGTCCGTCTCTTTGTTTGAAAATTCGAATATCATAGCCTCCTTATATCTGCCTACCGTTCGCAGAGCTTTGTTACCGAAGCAGGCAATTGCAACTCGCGGATTTCTGCTCATCAAGTCATCGAGCAACCATCTGGAAAAATCGTCCCAAACCGCATCGTGATTAGAGTCTCGTTCGATGGTGAAAGTCAAATAAACGGGAACTATGGCACGCTTTCGCATGAAGGCAACAAATTTGGAGGCGCTGTCAATTGCGGGCAAACGGTTTCTAAATAATGCATCCACCATGCAGCCCTTGTTGAGAAACGGTATACCCATGTCCCAAGTAGGGTGCGGCCGGTCCACCAATAATATTCCTCTTATATTGCCATCGTCGGGAAAAACTCGAGTAAAATTAACCAAGTCTTCTCGGTCGCGAGGAACGACGGAGGGACATTTTATCACCTCTTCCATAATTCGAAAGAAGTTGGGCGTCAGAATCCATTTCCACGTATCGCCGCATCTATTCTCCGCCATTTTTATTTGCAAATACCCAATATCCATTTCCTTTATATATTTATATAATTAAAAATAATATTTTTTTTTCTCTCTCAACTTTTTATTTTTTCAAACGATAATGGTACATAAACGTGACACTTTTGTAATAGAAATTTTCCGCCAGTGGCATCCTCCAGTTTCTTGATGTTCCAGTCTTCCATCACTGATTTTTCCAATGTGGGGCAATTGTCTGCCACTCTAATAGTGTAGACGGTAGAATTTGAAGTCAGGTGTTTCGCTTCTATCGAGCAATTGACGCTTCTGCACACTATACTGCTACTTCGTTTCTGAGAATACGAACGTAGAATCCTTTCGACCGCAGTCTGAACGACTAAACGGTCATCCAAATTTGGCACGTATATCCACACGGATGGATCCTCTTTCGTAAAATGGTGCATGCTGCTTGCCAGCACGTTGAGAAGCGGCTGCCCAGAAACGAGACGAGCTAGATCCCGGCTCATGGCTTCCACGTTAGATACATCCAATGATCCTTTCAACAGGGTGACGAGTGTCTGTCCGGGAGACGTTCCCAGCGACGTGCGAAACGTGTTGTTGGGAACACTCTCCTCGTAAACTCGTATTTCAACAGCCACCTCGCAGTCTTAAAACCAGATGAAGAGTGGCGTGTTTCTGCACGTTGTAATCGTTCAGAGTTCTAGAATCCTCCAATTGCTTTCCGCTATAAATTAGTCTTTGTTGGTCCGGAGGAATTCCCTCTTTGTCTCTAATTTTTTCTTTGACCGATGCTATGCTCTCGGTTTCGTCACAGTCTATCGTTATAGACTTTCCCGTTAGAGTCTTTACAAAGATTTGCATTTTTTTTCCCTCTCTCGCATTTGTCCTTTGGCCTTTATGATTGCAAACGCTTTTATACAAAATTTTGATCGCGACTAATCTTGTGAAAATACATTTTGGTCACAGAGTCACCCGGCTTGAGCTCGCAAATTTTTGTGGTATAGTTGTATAACGGTACTTGCACGCTACCTCTAAAATCAGAATCGATGACCCCACCGACAATCAACAGTTTTCCATCGGATAACCGACCGTAACAAAATTGCGGTATTTCAAAAGCAATTCCGGTATCAACGAGTACATTCTGACCCGGTGGAATCAGGTAAGATCTAAAACAGAAGAGTTCGCAGCAGCCATTCTTCCAAACGGGGGAACGAGCATTGGGATGTGTACGCGCAAATTTTATATTCATTGTTTGTAATTAAAGATACGAGGCAACAAAATCTATTTATGGCTACAAAACGAAGCAAAAGGGAAAAAACTATTTAGTATTAATTATCATACAGCAACAATCTTTTTTTTTTGCAGTTTGTATTTTAAGGTCATCCGTTTTTTGTTGTTGTGTTTTTTTTTGGTTGAGGTACTCTGTATATATAATTTTGTTTTCAAATTGCGTTTATTAAAAAGCCCCAACAAATCAGAGGGCCCTCCCTTTTTAAACATATAAAAACCACCGCTTAAAATAAAAAACCATTTTCCGATTTAAAAAAAAGTTTCGTTTTATTCTATCAACTTACAAATCAAATTGACGAAGCGCCGGTAGAACCAAAAGAATTTGACCCTCTTTGCGTTGGCGATAGCTCGTACACTTCCACGGGGTTGACACCGATAATTCGCTGCTGTAAGATTACGCCAACACGCTCTCCGACATTGATCACGCGATTGGTCGTTCCAAAATTATGTAAAGGTAGCTCTTCCGAATCAACAACTCCATCAACGATCATCAATTGACTTTTCAAAAACATGTCTTTGCACCCCACCGCTCGTAGATAAAATTCGTCTCGATATCCGTCAAAGGACAGTCCGGTAGAAACCAAAACTGTTTCTCCTGGCAGTATTTCGTACCGTTTCGTGCTGCATGCGTACGTTTCTGCGTCGCGTATTGCTTCGAAAATCAACTGGGCGATGCGATCGTGCTTTTCGATCCTCTGAACTCGGTCACCGTAGTTGTAAAGCGTCACCTTGCCACCAAAATAGTGCGAATCCACGACCAAAAGTTTGCGACCAAATGCCACGCTGCTTCGATCGGCCACGCGCGCAAAGTGACCCGACGGTACGTCAACTCGAACCACGTCAACCTCGATTGTCTTGCCGGGATCTATCGTATACGGCCCTTCCGCGTACAAATCAAACCCCGCCGCCCCTGCACTCGCCATAACTGGATACATCGCTATTTCGTTTGGAGAATAGGTCTACTAGATATATCTTTTTATGAGAAGCATTTACTAAACACCCATTCACGGCTGCCATGCATGGAATTCCAACATTTTACCAATCTCTCGCTCGCGGCCTCGTGTATATTGGGTGTGCAGCCTTTGGTCCAAGATCTCGCAAATTCGAGCCACTCGTGCCCCTCGATTACACCGTGAGATTTTAAAAGTAACAAGATTAACGTTCCCCAAGCGATCAAAGCTGAAAATACACGATACCAAATCATTCATATATTTTTTTTACCGAGACCTAAATGCCGAGGTACCCTTCAACATACCCACGCAAATCGCCGCGCTAGTCAGCAGTCCAAGCGAAGCCGAGTTCATAATGAACCTTATATTTTGATACTTGAGGAGAAAGTCTTTCCTGGCTGTTTCCAAGGCTGCATCGGATTCAGTTGCACCCTTTACGTAGAACTTGAGGTAAACATCAAACATCACCGCCAGCGTTGCCAGCAGTATCACTCCAACAAGCGACGCTAATCCAACAATCAAAAGCATTTTTTTTTTCGTTAACCCTCTTTTTTTTTAAATACGTAACAAAAAAATCATAATAAAATTTATTTCTCAACTTACGGAAATAGGAACTTTCCGTTTTAGCAGAGTCTTTTCGAGTGAAAAGCATCTAACCCCGCAGACGCTAGAGTAGCACTTGAAGAATCCAGTCTTGGGTATATACACGGCAGATGGATCACGATCATCGTGGAACGGACACGACAGGGACACTGATTTCTCCCCTCGAATGGATCGCCCAATTCGTTCCTCGACGATACTTATATCTCTGTCGCGATTCCTGCTAGTAGAATGGGGTTGCTTCAGGGTGGCGGAAAGTTTTACCAACTCGCGACACGCTTCAACGGGGAAAGCTACGGTCACACCCAACACGGGAACCAATAATCCAGTCTCTACGAACGTAGAGACATCCGCGCCTTTTGCAAAAACGCTGAATTCGGTACCGTCGAACGTAAATGCCAACTTTTCGCCTTGCAGAGTCTCGGCAGTCCGTTTATAAAACATCCAATAGTTTTTGGACAAGACCGGATCGCTGCAATATTCTTTGCTTGAATCTTTTTTCCACAGCCAGGCAAACGGACTGCATCCAAATTTCATATCGACTTATCTTTCTCCTCCTTTGCCCTTCCTTTTATCCATTTATCCAAATTTCTCTGCATTTCCTGTCCCGTTGGTCTGCAATCCAAAACAGAGTCCTCTTCTACGGGTTCGTAATAGTGCACTTTGATATTTTTATCAAAAACGATCCTCCTGCTTCCTTTACCATCCATATTTTTTTTACCCAAAATGTGGTTATGGAAAACTTTTCCCCTGAAACCACTCTTTTTGCGGTTCGCCGTAATTATATTGCTGCGGATTTTGTTGTTGCAACAAACAAACTTGCTGCGGTTGTAGAGGTAGTTGTTGTTGTAACAACTCTGTTTTATCTTTCTTTTCAGAATTTTTGTCTAAAGATTCCAGATATTTCCGGTTAGCTTCGAAAAACGATCTAGTGTCCGTTATTGAAAAATTTTCCATGGGAGGTGGAGGTGGAGGTGGTTTAGGTATTTTCATCGTCGATAGAAAAGCCATAAATGATATTACTGGAGGTAATATAACTTCTCCATTGGGGTCAACATCCGCTTGCAGGCGATCTAAAAGTGCGCGGTTCTGTTCTCTGCGAGGAGTTTCGCATAAATACGGATCAGCTATCGTAAAAAAAGGAACTTGGTCAGACATTTTTTTTTATTAAATAAGGAATTTTATTTTTTTCGGCAATTTTCATAGTAGTTTTGTTTTTAATATTTTTTATGGGGTATTTTCTATAACAATTTCATCCCTATTAAACAATCATTGCTTCGCAAACATCAGCATATTACGTAAGTCGTCGATGAGTTTATCCATGTTGATGCTAATCTCTACGTGTCCGCGAACCTTGTCGTCAAATCCCGCTCGGCCAACCATTTCGTGTGCGGCCGACAAAAATTGCAGCACCTCTTCGGACGTAGGCCCATCTTTGTAACCGAGTTGTTTGATCATTTTCTGGATAATTTCCAACACTTTCTGAATGTCCGACCAAGTTGGTTTTTCGTATCTGCACGCCGAAAAGTCGGATGTTTTGTTACATAGGCAGTATCTGTCAGTGTACGACTTTATCAAAGCCTCGGGAAATTTCAACAGTTCGGGTTCGTCGGCGGGCGCTTTTCCTTCTTCTTCTTCGGGAGTCTTTGTTTCTTTGAAATTACTTCCGGATGGCGTTTCGATCGTGGCAGTTTCCTCGGATTTACTCCGAGGCGTAGTTTCGATCGACTTTGAAATCTCTTCAGCGGTTCCCGAAAAGAACCGAACGACGTTTAAAAACTCGTCAACAAGCTCGCACAATTCTTTGCCTATGGCATCTTCCTCAACTCTTTTGTTACTAACAACGTTTTCGAGTTTGCTCAGCGATTCCACCATGTCGTTCAACTCGGTGGCCGCGTCCCCGCTATGTTCCTGCACTTTCGAATCTTCTTTCACCTTCTTCAATTTTTGCTTCAAGTCCGTGACGCGTTCCACAGACGCGACATCGCGAGGATTCGCGTACACCAATTGCGTTATCTTCACCAGCTCACTACCGAGAACACCAAGTTCGGCGAACCATTCTTTAGCTTCGGCCATCAGCGGATCCTTGACGTTACTTTGTTTTTCCATGGTTCCGACCAAATCGTTAACGGCCGACGTAACTCCTTCGATCTCTGGAAACATTTGCTTGGGATGAGTTTCTGTTTTCTTCTTCCTTTATCTAATGAATATTTTTTATTCTATGCCCTCCTTTTATAATGAATTTGAAAACAGATTTAGGAGGAAAAAAAAAGAGTTCTACACATGTTTTTTTTTTCAGGGAATCTTGTACAATCGCATCTCGTTCAAACCTTGCGTACATTCGTTGTCGACTCGAATCTCTACAGATCCATTGTTTTGATATTCCTTGTAATTTAATTTCAAGGTGGTGTATTTTTTATGTCTCGCAGCTAGAGGATTCGCTACGGCCAAACCCTTAAAGTCATTTTCAGATTTATCATCTGCGGTAGATTTTTTAGATTTATCGCCCTTAGATTTTTTAGATTTATCATCTGCGGTAGATTTTTTAGATTTGTCATCATCTCCAGATTTTTCAAATTTATCACCCGCCGATGCTCTCCATCGGTCTTCGGTCGTGTCGTTCAAGCAAAAATATTCCTCGAAGTAAAGAGCAAAGTCCCTCCCAGATCTTAACCTCAAGGGGTTTTGGAAAAAAGAAATCTTTCTGTTCACGACATCCGAACAAGTTTTGAATTTGTGCTCCGCCAATTTATCTGGCTTTTCACATTCGTCCCCGTACTTCTCTGGCACAGTAAACCCCGCCCCTCCTCCCCCTCGCCCGGAAAAGTTGTAAAGCCTGACGTCGGAACCCGCCGATCCTTCTTTGCAGCCGTACTGCCACCTCAACACGGTTCCGCTTTTTAATACGCGCTGAAAATAGTCAGAATGGCTATAGGACCACGGCTCATCCACAACCACCGTGCTCGTTCCCGCTTTAGGACGAACTAGCTGCAGGATCCAAGGATCGATAGACGACGCGGGGTAGACGTGTCTAGTCACCATTCTCTCCCCGTAGAAACTTGTGACGGATTCGTGTTCCAAATATCCGTGCTCGAACTCTATATTTGCCACGCGCAAACAAGCGTTAAACTCCGACGCCTCAATCAGCTTTTCTCCGCCAATATCTTCGTCCCCTTCGCTTTTAATTCCCACCCAACCCCGATTGTAGTCGCACACGCACCCGTAATTTGGTTTAAAATAGTTCGTCGCACCGTAATGCCCAGCAACGGGATCCCAAACGCAAGGTTTCTTCAGACACTGCGGAGAAACGAACATGGAACTAACCAACGATTTGTTGTACCCATCCGAACCACCGACAGACGACGACGACAAGTAGCCTTTGGGACAGTCACAGTGCTTGCCCGACAACTTACCCAGCCGACACGGTGGAGCGTTACTCCCGTTGATTCTTACGCACCTCGGGCCGAACCCGTTGTCTCGTTCGGCGGTGTAATTGTCGTCGTGGCAATTACATTCACCGTGGATAAGCGGATCAAAATCCAACTTTTCCCCTTTCAAAGAACCACCGGGCTCGCACGCCTTAACGACATCGCAGTCCGAAAACATAGAATTTTGATCAACCAGAGCCGGGTATTTGCACTTACACAGATAACCCATCTTGTTAGTATCGGGCAATTTCGCCAATACGTAATTTGACGTATGAATATTGCATTTACCTTCGTCGCGCGAAGGTAAACAATATCCTTCGTCCGCTTTCTCGTTACGTGTCAGAACGTTGGTCACATCACCCGTGGATGGATCCACGATCTGCAAATCTACTTCCAGCTTCGTACACGCGTACTTTTCTTTGCTGCACGAGAAACAAGATGCTGGATCCGACATACGACAGCGTTTGGCCGTCGTGCAATCCCCATCGAAAACAAAATCATCTTCATCGAGGACAAAAGTTGGGATGGGTTTTCTTTTGGTGGCAGTTCTTTCTTTAGAACGAAACTCGAAATATACAATCGGCAAATAAACGAAAAGAAAAATTATTCCCCACAGCAGATTATCGGTCATGTTTTTACACGCGCGTTTTTTTTTAATATCACGTCCCTAAAAAAAAAAGCATGTTTTTTTCAAACTAAAACAAAAAAAAAACGCAAGAAAAGAAAAACGATTTATTTTGATTCTCGTTACATTTAAACGAGCAGCCTTGGATTAAAAGACAATCTAAATGATTTGGGTGAAAAAGCCCCATCGGCAGCAACGTAATGGCTCGGCGATTCTTCCAAAGGCAAGGGGCATTCTTCAACACGAAACACGACACCATCTTTCTGCATTCTCGCAATTTCGTGCGATTGCGTTTTTAAAAAACGGTGTCGTTCATAGAGATGTTTTTCGTACGACGTCTTAGTGTCTAAATTCCGCATTTTTCCCCATTTCTTGAAACGTCTGACAGATACATAATCACATATAAAGTCCGTATTAGATGTATTTACCAAACAATCCACGCACACTCTGAAGTAAACAGTAGCAGCTTCGTCAATGGGAATCGGAGTAGGGCCCACAAAATTATTGACGCACAAAACGGTAACGAGGATGCCTTCGCAATTCATCTTCAGATAACACCCAGTCTCGTTCAGTTCAGTCAATAAGTTAACATACGTGTCACGTTTGTTCCACTCGACGCGCGCAAGGGTTCTTTGTATCTCATAAACGGGTGGAATGTCTGGCCAAACGTTATTAGCAACTCTGTACACCACTTCTTCATTCACTGCGTCACGTAATGTACCGGCATTTTGTTTTTTCCGACGTCTAATCTCTTCCGGAAATTGACGATACCCAATAGGAAACAAAACTGTATCTTTGCGTGGTACGAAAGCTTTCAAAATATCCATGTTTAAACACAAAATATTTTTCCAATAAAGATAAACCGTGTTCCACAAATATCGACTTGAGTGCTAAGAGGTTGTGTCGATATTAATGCTCAACTTACAAAGCTATACTGCTTTTATACAGAGTTGCCATAACCATTAAAACTATGATGAAAGTCCAAGCTGCAAAAAAAAGATCGCTGCTGTGCGGAAAACTGTTTAAGCAAACATATCGCACCAATTACCAAAAAAATAATTATAACAAAAATTTTGCTTACCGTGTGGTATCTTGATGGAGGATTTGAACCGGGAAAGAAGTACACGTCTTGCTCACGATTCCAGTAGCAAATTCTTTCGGTTTGCTTTTCTTCATTCGTGCAAAACTCTTTATATATGTGATTAAACTGTTTTTTTTATTGGCTCAAATCTACTAAATTTACCTAAATAGAAAAAAAATTTACTAGCTCCCAGCTTAAATAAAAAACGTATTGTTTATGAGCAACACAACTCCGGCAACTCAACAAAATAATAATAATAAACTTTTTGAAATCTTGTATTTATTCTAGGCAAAAATAAACACTTTACATCGGCTTTCTTACTGGCCAATTTGTTTCAATCCATAAAATATTCCGTTTTTAAATCTCACAACTCTCTTAACACGTTGGCAAAAACGGATAGGATCAAGCACCATGTTACGCGTCTTCAGTATTTTCTTTACTATTTCCACCTCCGTAACAAAGTCCTTTTTTTTACCGGTCATTCTGTAATCTAAGCGCATCAGGGCAGCCTCAACATCGATCGAAGAAGTGACAAACTTTATCTTCAAGGTATCTACGGAGGGAGGCTCGATGGTTTCACTTTTCAACATGATGCGGGTAATGCAGGCGCGAAACAGTTCGGAGGCCAAAATTAATACTTCTTCGTCCGAAAAATTTCTTTCTTCCCTTTCCATCGTATTGGGGTTCACTTGGTACTCGGGAAAAAATTTCATCGGTAGATGTATGGGGCAAAGGCGGGATGCCGTGGTTTCGGTCAGATTCATTCCCGGCATTCCACCCAAGACAAGCATCGCCTAGGGAGAGACCGTTTTGAAATCGCTTCCACTCTTCACGCTCACATCGGGACCACCCCCCGTCACAATATTAACAAAACACTCGTTCAATTTCACCGTTCTGTCAATGTTATCGACGCACACCAATCGAGCCCTCGACGCCAGGTACAAGACGTCATCGATTCGATCGCAATTTATCATGTCCAGAGGTAAAGAAACGCACATTTCACCGACCATCGCTTGGATGACGCGCAGTAGCGTAGACTTTCCCGAATTCACCCCTCCACACAAAGCAACAATTTTCTTGACCCTGTTGCCCGCAACAATGTCTTTCAAGACGTCGATGAAAAAATTCTTTAAAGACTCCTGCTCGTTAAAAAGCACCTTCATGTAATTTACAAACAAGGGATGCACCGGGGCAGTTCCGGGAGGAGGTACAATCTTCGATCGACGGCCTTCCAAATTCCAGCATATCAGAGGACGTCTGATCAGCAGTTTGTATCCAAAATTATAGTGAGACCCGTCGGCAAACACGAAACAATTCGACGGCAAGTCAAAACGTTCCAGAGAAGACCAGAATGTCGTACTCGAATCAATCAGCTTTTGAACCGATGTTGAAGGGCCACCCACGTACATTTTGTGCGCACCCAACAGGGCGTCTAGGCGCAGGCGAAGTTTATGTTCATTCGTCGACCACTCCGCGCCGTCAAAGAAAGTACGATTGTCCGTCATGGGCAGGTAGTAGCGAGCCAAATCTTCAAACGTCATATCCGGCTTTTCATTTTCTTCCGCCATCAAGTAGCCCAGCTTGGCGTCGTCGTCGTCTTCACCCTCATCGAGGTGGTCGAGTTTGTGCAAAATGATATCGACGAAGATAGCGTCCAGGATCCTGGGATACGTCGGAACTACCACCTTATTGATGCGCTCACGCATCAGAAACTTGGATACATCAAATTCATCGATCTCAGTTTGCGATTTGCCTAAGGCCTTAAGGCAATACACTATTTTGTAAGAATTCTCTTCGGAGTACCGAAACATGGTCAGGCCAGTTTCAGTTACCAGCCCCGTCTGACAGTCAATCCCTTTTGCAAAACCTCTTTATATATCATCACCGGACAAAAAGTCCGACTTTTGGCGCAGTCTCAGACCGTACAGCCAACCTCTGTCCACTCGCACGAGGTTCTTGACGCGCTGGCAAAAATCTACAACGTCGATTCGTTTATTGTTGGAGGCCTGCCATCTAAAGGCCGCCTCCTTCAGTTCCTTTAACGACACTTTATCGTTAGTTTGCCCAGTTATGACGTAACCCATCGACTCCAACAATATCGGACAGTCCTCCAGCTGCTTAACTAAATCGGTTTTAACTTCCAGAACACGCTGCGGCACGGGGATGACGACCCGTTCTTTTCCCAGTCGAATACGACCTAGACACATCAACAGCAACTCACCGGCGATGGCCTCAATTTCACGATCGGAAAACGTCCGACGTGGAATAGTCAGCTCGTTCTCCACCAGGTCGGGAGAGACGAATCTCACGTCAAATGGCAAGGGAAAGAAGCGTCCGACGATTGCGTCAGTCATCTGCATGGAAAGCGACCCATTTCCAGCTAGCACCAGTACTCCCTTGAACGTAACATCGGCACCCTTCTCGTACAGGCCGCGAACGTGAGCCGTAGTGCATCCGGTCAACAGCTTTAGCATAGTAGAATTGAGAGAAGCGCTATTTTCAATTTCGTCCACAATCATCAACTTGCTCTCGGAAGCGCGAACCAAATCGTCGTTCGTTTCCGAGAAACCTTTAGTCAGACTAAACTGACGCAAGAGCACGGCCTGAGTGCCAAACATCCTGCACAGAATTTTGATGGTCAACGATTTGCCGTTATTGGAAGTCTCCCCAAAAAGATAGTAAATTCTCTTTCTCTCCTCGCCAGCGACGGCATCAGCCACTATGTCTACAAAAAAATCACAAACGTCGACATTTTTCGCGAAAACTTCCATCAGAAACTTGTGAGCACTAGGAAATGATTCGGCCACGTCTTGGGAAAAGTAGAGGTTGCGAGTTGCAAATTCCGAGGCCGGTATAATATCCGACGTTAGATGAGAGCGGCGAGACTCGTTCACCTTCCACAAAATTAGAGGCCTCTTTACCAAGATGCCACTGCGAATGTCATAGACGGAGTTGTCACCGAAAATAAATGTGGTGGACGGAGGAGGCGGAGGCTCAAAGTCCTTCCAATACCGCAGGCTCGCGTCCTTCGCGTGGTCAACCTTCGTCTGATCCTTCGACCCGCTAATGGCGTTGTTAGCCCACAACAATAGAAGGAACATGGGAGCGTACAAATGCTCGATGGAAGCGACACCTTTCCCAACGTACTCTTTCCACCGACCGTCGACGTGACAAAACACTTTGCTGCCCGAAACGGAGATGGGAAGGACGAAGGGCGCAATTGCGAGAGGACGGAAATTTCGGTTCATCATCAAATGCAGAGGCAGGGCCGGCAGCCAGGTGGGCAGATCCGCGTGGGCATACGTGCGACCTCCCGAAAAATCCTCCACCTCGTCGTTTCGCGTGTCAGCCACTACATCTACCACGAGCGCGCTCAGGCTGCGACTATTCTTGACGGGGTCAACGAGATCGAGATAGGCATCAACCCCGAGCACTCGGGTCAATTTTCGAACGGTCTCATCAACCCGCCCGTAATAAGCCACTATGCAGTAACATAACTTGAAGGCGTTTTCCACGTCCCTGTAGGCGTACGTCAACAGATCGGCCACTGTCAGTTTAAGGGGAACGTTGTCGCGCAGCCAAGTCTCCACTAAAACGAAATCTTCCGGTCGATCGTAGTACTTGTACCAGGGAAACTTCTCAAACTCGGCCACTTTACGCGCGGCGGGAAATTGCAGCTCAAATTTTTGAAAAGCCGCGAAATCAGTCGAACCGGGCGCCAATCTGTCCAGCCGTTTGCCGATGCGCTCACCTCCAATCGGAGATATCATCACGGCCTCAAACGTGTCATCTTCACCCTTTCCCGCCGACTGTTCGTCAACCGTCTGAAAGTGCCAAGGAACGTCGCCATCGCTGGGCAATATTCGAGAGAAGGTGTCGAAATAGCCCTCTCGCGTAAAATTACAAGCAGCGACATCGAGCGCGTATGCTCGAAAAGGAAAATAAACGCACCCTACGTTACCCGATTTGCTAGACAGGGGTAGACACCAAGCAGTGATGTCAGAATCGACTTGCCGAACGGCTAGTTGCAATTTTTTCACTAGAATCAAGTAATCGAGATGGTTCAAAAACACGTTCGGAACGTGAAAGTGCAACCCAAACTCGGGCCGTTTTCTCTTGGCCATGCAATAAATGACTGGGCTGGCGGGCTGTAAAAACCGAGCGAGAAGCTCGACCACGGTGCGTATACACTCTTCGGGATCCTCTAACAATGGCTTGGCATCCACATCCACAACGACAGCATGTATTGGCGCGTGATGAATCGACACTGCCACGGCAGAACAGCGAAACTGGGATTTGGCCTGGTATAACAGACGATTCTTGTATTCGGCCAAAAACTTTTCTGGTGAATCGCACTTTAGCGAAAAATGGTCGCCGCTTCTAATACCATAAAATTGAGTAGGAGCGTTCTCCGCCGAAGACTGTGACGACGAAAAATCTTTAAACGACGTAAATTCGTAATCTTCCTCGACGGTAAAGTCTAATGTGACCGGAAACTTTTTCAAAAAATCCATCATCAAAAAAAATATGCAAAAACGTTTTCAGGGAAAAAAATAATAATAATAGCGTCTACGAAAAATATTAAATTTGATATCAAATATTTGGTTATTTATAGAGTGGTAATACACGCATAAATATCAGTCACTGAGAGAAGAGCGACGGCACATTACTTCGCATAATCAGAGCCATGCATCGTTCACATTCGGTCCCCAGTATGCAGCACCCAGAATGTCAACCTCCCAGCTGGGGTCGAAGCCAATCGACAAACAACGTGCAGTTCAGTGACAACATTCAGCCAAGAGACCACAAGGTTTGGCACAGCTTCAGCGGGTTGCTGAGCGAAAGTGAGAGGTTGAAAACATTTGTGGGGTGGCCAATACATTTTATGAAAGCGCGAGAAATGGCTCAAACTGGGTTTTTCTTCCTTCGCGACCGCGATCGCGTTCAGTGCGTTTTCTGTAACGGTATACTGGGAGACTGGGAGCCAGGCGACGTGCCAGAGAGCGAACATCATCGTCATTATCCGCAATGTCCCTTTTTGCGTGGGTACGATGTAGGCAACAACGATCATCTACTTCCTGGGCATCGAATGAGAGACGTATGCGAAAACAGAAGACCGGGAATCAACCCCCACACCGGTCCGAAACATCCAACGTACGCGACCGTAGAAGCCCGCGTGAGAACGTTCGCCAGATGGCCAATATCGATTCCGCAAGACCAGTTACTGCTAGCCGAGGCTGGATTTTATTACGCCGGCATTAGCGACCACGTTAAATGCTTTTATTGCGATGGCGGATTAAGAAATTGGGAGCTGCAAGATGACCCTTGGATACTGCATTCGAGGTGGTTTCCTACTTGTACTTTCGTTTTACTGGCTAAGGGTCAAACGTTTGTAAATCGAGCAAAAACTGCGCCGCAACCATCAAACGGTATACGATCAAACATAAGATTAATGATGGAAACCGAGATTGCAAAGTCCGTGACGAAAAGAGGAATTCCACCCGAATTCGTTAAAGCTATCCTACTAAAGCACAAGAAAATAACGAACGCCCAAACGCTATTCACCGAGTGTTTGGAATTGCTCATGAGTACGCACACCGTGAAAGCCGTCCTCGAAGTAATGCCGAAAGAAATAGTTCAAGAAGCTGTATTGAAACGCCTACAGTGTTGGGGAACGACATTTACGGAAGTAGATTTACTTTACGATACCTGCGTAGTGATCCAATCACAGAAGGATGTTATCATACCAAAGCAAGATGTACCCACCCTACAAACTGTACAAGATGTACCGAAACAAGAGGTACCCGCAGAAACCACCCGCCTATGCAAAATCTGCATGGACGAAGAATTGGGTGTCGTGTTCTTACCGTGCGGACACTTGGTTGCGTGCGTAAAATGCGCCCCGAGTTTAACCGATTGTCCATATTGTAGACAAAACATTACCGGCACTGTCAGGACATACTTTTCGTAAAACTTTTGTAAAACATCTTAAATAATGTAAAAAACAAAACGCAAAATAAACAAGCAATTAAAATAAATAAACTTTACTGCTTCGTTACAATTTTACAGGGAGGTTGCCACCCTTCAGACATGTTTTCCAAATATCTCGCTACCGCTAGAGTGAGTCGATCATTTCCCTTGTTCGCGACGATCTGAATTCCTATAGGTAAGCCAGATGGAGACATAGCCACGGGGCACTGAGTAACGGGAAACCCCAACACGTTAAAGATAGCGGTGTAAGCAAAATTAAAGGGCATGACGATAGGCTGACTATGGTAGGGTGGAGGCCTGGGGTGAGTCGGGTACAAAAAGACGCCATCGTCGGCCAACAGCTCGCTGAATTTGAGTTCCAATTCGTCGCGCATCTCTAGGAATCTGGTGTCGGGCTCTCTGCACTTTTGCTCGTACATGGCCAACCCGATGGAGGGCAGCGTGTGTGGAGACGCTCCAAACGGCCACTTGAGCAGCTCCTTGCCGGGTCGAATCCCTCCCAAGTGATCGCAGTAAGTCTTGGAATTGTTTTTAAGCATGGCAGCCGCCCAAATTTCGAAAGACCATTGCATTCCGTCGATTTTTTTTCCAATAACCTTTTTATTTTCTAATCTCAGGTTTTCGGTTACGCTTCTCATCACGTTTACCACTTCGGAATGCACTCGACTCACCCGCCCACTCCCACCTCCGCCGTCGCCCTCCATGTAGTAGTATTGGAGACGATCGACGTCAACGGGTTGATCCAACCTCGAGTCTTTGGCCAACACTTTGAGCACGGTCGTGAGATCTCGAGCGTATCGACACAGAGGTCCAGTGCCCAAAAATTCTTGGCAATCGACTTCGGGAATCTGACCCCCGTTAGGCACAAGACCCGGAGTTGGTTTGTGGCAAAAGACTCCATTGAACGAGCTAGGAATGCGCAAGCTACCGCCTATGTCGCTTCCGATTCCAACAATGCTGGCACAAGATGCGATGGCTGCCGCTTCTCCACCCGACGAACCTCCGGCCGTGCGACGCGTATCGTAGGGATTGTTCGTGCGTCCGTACACTTTATTGTAGCTCTCCCAAAACATGCAAATCTCCGGTAAATTGGTCAGACCCAGAGGTATAGCTCCCGCGGCTCGCATCAGTTTCACGGAGTCAGCGTCCGAATCGGCCACGACGTTTCTGCGGCTCACCAATCCCATTGTGTGTTGCAACCCCTTGACCGAAAAACATTCCTTAACGGTAAAGGGGACACCAAGCAGCATCGACTCTCGAGCCAGTTCCGTCTCATTTTTTATTCCCGACGCTATCAGTTCGTCGGCTTCCCTAGCAAGCCGCCGAGCCTCTTCGTAATTCTTGACAACGACGCAATTGATAATCGGGTTGACTAACTCTATGCGCGCTATGTAACTTTCGATGACATCTACGCTAGAAACCTCTCCCCGTCGTATTTTCAAAGCCAAATCCGTGGCGCTTTCCAACAATAGATGGTCCGTTATTGATGGAAGCGTTTTCTTTCTCGGTCCTATAGAAAATATCACATCCGATACGGGGTCCATTACTGAATGCAACATAGTCTTTTTCTTCTAAACCCATTTGCTTCGCTCCCCGCCTTATATATATACACAAACCCCTTTATTCGGAAAAAAAAAACTGTAAGTGAGAGCAATAACTTTTGCTATAAGATATGTCCACCCCAAAACAAAAAAAAAACTCAAAATGTCCCCTAATCAAAGCTTCTTTCAGTTGTACGTTATGTGACTACTTTAAGACGATCAATAGTGCGTAATCAAACCAAATTTTATATGGAAATGCCAAATCCTTACCTTTAGCAGCAAATCTTCGAATGATGCACCGCTGACAGACTCCCAGCAGAACCCCTTCTTTCTTCTGACAAAACTGATCAATCACAATACCGAGCCCCAGTCTGTGAACTTTGGAACGAAAGATAAATATTTAATTTATTTTTAATCTCACTTTTAAAATTGGTTTAAAAAAAATGAATCTTACCTTCTTTATAGTAAACCAGTTTTCAAAAGTCAACGAAGGTGCAAAAGAAGCCCCATAACCACGCTTCTATGCAGTAGCGACCAACCAAAATATTGTCACCCCCTATTCCCTTCGTTGAATATTCCACAGGCCTGAAATTAAATAATCAATAAACGTATGCATTATAGCTACATATAAGAAATAAACGCGTCATTTTAAAATTAGGTATGGAAATAAAAATGTAATCACTTTTTAGCTTTTCTTTCTTAGCCAAATTACTTCCGGAAGTGAGCTGAAAATATCAAAATTATTGAAATAATTCAATTTTTTTTAAAAAATATGTAAAAGGAAAGGTCTTTTTTTCATTATTTGAAACTTGTACCTATCAGAGTCTTCATCGCAAGACGTAATGTCAACGTACCTTTAAAACAAAAAAACATATTTAAATTCATATAGCAGATACATCTAGCTACTTATAACTTTGGGAAAAAAAATGTAATCACTACTCTTAAGCATAAACTAGAAAACTAAATATAAAAAAAAAATATTATTCATAATTACATTTTTCTTTCTTGATGCTTTGCAGGCCTATAAGTCCAAAAATATATATGAAAACTAAACAAATATAAAAATATATGCCTACATTGATAAAAAAAAGTTATTTGATATTTCAATTACATAATTTCGTAGTGATTTCCAACTTTCTCAGTCTTGTAGCAAACTCTAAAAATAAAAAATAAATCAAGTTTTGTAATTATGTAAGTAAAAAAAATGTTACGCACTGTAAATAGAGTGTTATAAATAAACCTTACTCATTGGAAACATCTTTATTCTCTAACCTGAAAAATTGAAAATATAATTAAAATTACATTCTTGGGACTTGTTTATCATGGACTAAAAACATACGTCTACATTTTTTTTTAAAGAGAAAACGAAACTGTAATTACGTAATGTCATTTTCTTCATCATCATCAGATGATATCACCACGATGCTGTAAATAAAAAAAAATAAACCATGTTTTATAAGTGAAAGTTAATATTTAAATTTAAAATAGAGTTGTTTAAATAATAAAATCTTACTCAGAAGATATATCACAGGACTTGATCCTGAAAAAATGTAAGTAACAGTATATTTTACATTAAATTCTTATGATTGGTGAAATGTTATAATAAAAATATGCTTACCATTCATCAATCACACCTTGAATGTCATTCAACACTGGCAACTCGCTATAAATAATGAACAAAAATGACCTTTTTTCATATTAAAAGTAAAATATTGTACAGCGCGTCGTACCACGTTTATATAAATTAAACCTACCTCTCAGTTAATTCAATATCAGCAATCCTGTGGAAAATAAGCGAGTATAATTCAGTTTTTTGTTGTTAAATTAGGTCAAAACTGAAATATAAAAAAATTTTTAAAAATCTTACCACTCGTCCACAAAGTCGATTAAATCGGCGTCGTTGGATTTGGCCAACTCATCAAAGTCCATTCTGCCCGTACTTTAATGTAGAGAAAAATCATTATTACTCAAATAAATAATTTTCTCCTTTCACTGTGTCATTAAGCGCAGAGCTATTAGCCAATTCGAACAACTTTGGTCGATTTTCGGGAATTTTCGAAAGGCACGATTGTAACAGCAGTTCTAACGTCTCCGAAACCTTCTTTGAGAACCTGGGTTTTTTCAAGATCGGGTTTTTGTCGTAAATTAGCACATATAGAAATACACCCAGCGACCACACAAGAGCGCTCTCTAATTCACATTGTTTGTTGGCGATATATTCGGGAGGAAAGTTCAAGGTATTTCCCACCAATTTATCACAAAGGCCATCGGTTATAAAGTGACCTGAACTAAAGTCGATAATCTTAATACTTTCAGTTCGTGGATTGTATAAAACATTGTCATCCTTAAGATCTCCGTGGTAAATCCCTACTTTAAGCAAATCCGCGTTAATTGCGACCAGTTGACGAAAAATATTACGTATTGTGGCTTCGTCTGTCTTTTTATCGACTATGTAATCATATAGATTAACGTACTCACGGCTGTACTCCATGACGATGAGAAACTGATGTTTGGTTTCAAACCAGTCGATGATCGCAACAACTCCAGGAACTTGCTTCGCGATTAACAGCAATGCGATTTCTCTGCTTACGATGTATTCACCATACGCAACTTTATATCTTACTTTGGACTTTTGCACAAACTTAATAGCTACGGGTTTCTCATCTTCTCGTCTCTGCCCAATATTTACGGTACCGTGTTGTCCACGGTCCAATACGGCACCAACGCTATACTTATCCTTAAAAGCCTGATCATCGTGCATACAGAGAGCCATCACTAACTAAACAAATGTAAAAAAAAGTCTAGTAGTTCAAACTCTTTTTTTTACGTGAAAAAAAACGGGGTATAAAAGTAGGCTAGTTTGTTTTTTTTGAAAGATATAATTACGTTTGAATTAACTGACAAAAAAAATATCATTGATACAGTTTATGAAAGCTGTGAAAGAAATTTCGAAACTATTTTATTTCTAAATACACGGACTTTACGAACACTCACATTTATACCTTAATTAAAACTAATTTACATTTATGTGGGCTCGTGATAACCTTAAACAATCCACTTTCGTCACGATATTTAAGCTAATTCTAGTAAAGTTTAAACGTGAAAAAGTCTTTAAATTTAGTAACAAGTTGGCAAACTTAAAATACTAAAAGAGTTTAAGACTTACTATTTGAGGTATGTTCTTGGTGAATCCGGGTTTGTTAATGACAGTAATTAATGTATGCCTCAATTTATAGCCAAAGACCTTACTGAACCATGGACCTTGCCCATTTAGTGTAAAGCCAGCCATTGGTCTAAACTATCAGCCATTCAATTGATATTACCTTATCACATCTTTGGACCTGTGACCAGCAAACGAAAATTATGAATGATACCAAAACTGTCAAAATTGCTATCCGGTATACTTCTACCAAAACTTAAAATTATGGGTAATGAAACAGAAATTTATTATGGTATAATATCATCATTTAGCACTACCATCCACTAATGTTTTTTTTTTAAAAAATACGGATCCTAAACCTGTGACTTTTTGTAACTAAACTTCAAAACCATAACTATTAATTTATGTTGCTCTTTTCCAAGCCCATTATTCCGAGCAAACTGAACTGAAATTGGATTTTTTTTTAGCTGCAAACACACGTGCATCTTGCCAAAGTTCGACAAACATATTTGATTTTTTTTTGTCACATCGAATCTCCGACAATGGTTTATTTTAAAATAGAAAGTTTCCAATTGAAAAAAAAAATGTTTGCTTCGTGGTGCAATAATGGCTTAGGCCTAGTAACTATTTAGCTTGAATAAAAAATGACCTTTCCAATAATAATTTGTTTTTTTTCGTAATTTTAAACAAACTTCCAGTTGTTAGGCAATTTTCGTCTTTAGAAAAACCACACCTGCCTTTTACGGTTTTTCTAAAGACCATATTAGCGCTTACCATATTTATCATTGAGTACTGTTTGTTAAAAATGAATTAACAATTGCGCCACGCCACAGAAATTTAATAAACTGAAACACCAATGACATTGTGACGATAAATATGAGAAGCATGCACATTATAGCAATAAATAATGCTTGATAGTATTTTTTAACGAGAAAAAAAAATCATTCCAAGGCAATTTGGAAAGCACACCATAAAGAATGTTTATCCTACTATTTTATTCTATGGCTCTGGAAAAAAGATTGGTAAGCTTTTTTAATTGTGTAGAAAATTACATAAAATAAAAAAAAACTGTTAGGCTTGTTTTAGGGCTTTTGGTTATATACATTTTTAAGGTTTTTCTCATTGTAGGCTATACTAATCTAGCTGGAAGTACTAAAAAAAAATATTGACCCGTGACTTTAGAAAACTAAAACTTTTGAGTAAAATATGAAGTTAAAAAAAAAATTCATTAATTTCCATTTTTTTCTTATAAGAATTTAACATCATTTTGTGATCCACGCACACAAATATCAAAATGTGCATCCTTTTCTCAAACAAACAAACAAATTTGCACACTAAAATGTTCTGAATTGCATTTTTTTGGCATTATTTTGTCGGCGTGTACAGTTTTGCGCTTTTTTTTTATGCCTGCCACGATCAGCAGATTTTCATATTATGATGTAGTTGGCACTACAGGATGTATATGATGTGGGGAGGTGAGTATGGGGTGAAAAACCCCCTTGACATGAAGAGTTTCATCTAAAACCATAATATACTTATAGCGTCAAGCAAATCGTAAAGCGTGTGGAAAAACTGCCCGCCGGGGACCACGCTCTCTTGACCTGTTGCGCCCATTTCGTCAACCTCTACGAATAAAAAACACACAGTTTTCCACAGGTTTTGCAGTTTACAGCTGAATTAAGAGTAATGTATTAAACATTTAACGTATTTTGTTCATTTTCATCGTCGGTAGCTGCGTTATGAAAATCGTTAGCACTCAAATCACTTTCGGTTTCACTTTCACGCTGGTTGGAACTTACAACCATTTGAAATCAATATCTCCCCTATAACAGGAGATCTCAAATGTTTTAAATTGCTTCGGGAAGTTCCGTTTCCTTATTATGAGCAAATTAAAGCTTGAAAAGCTACATCTCGCCATTTTTACTTTCCAGTGCTGTAGACGGTAAATACGTGTCCCGGTTTTTACTCGGTTTGCCAATGAAAAACAAGGTTTTTCTTTGCGCCACATCTCAAGGACTAATCATATGCCATTTCTACAGCAAGCTGCTTTACGTGGAGAAAGAGAAATGGGCGAAAACGAAACGCAAAAACGGAATGTTTGCATATATGGAAACAAATTTGCGGTTTCGTGGTGAAGAGTTAACACAAGGAAAATATATTTATTAATTTTATCCCGATCACTCACGGAGTACACGCCAACTTCTTACTATTTTGGAACCTAGATGGCGCACGCAGCACCCGAGTACCATATCTTATTATAGAGGCCTTGAACGGAAGTTGCAGCCTGGCTACCGCTATGCAGGGATGCGTTGGCGCGTAAAATTATTTGTTAAAAATAGAAAAGCGCTTGGAAATTTGAAGGGATTTGTTGATGAAATACCTCTAATAAAAAAAAAAATTATTATTGTTACACGTAAAAACTGTTTACTTGTTAAATTCAACAATTAATTCAGGTTTTCTGAGCTGCCAAACAAGTCACGTGACTGCGGATTGAAAAATGGATGCCGTTTTTTAATAACTGTCTAAATTCTCCGTATTCTACCAGGTAATTATGCCAAATATATCAGTCATCCTAATGAAATAAATTCATAAACACAAAGAGTGTTTTGTTGTGGTTAATTCGAGTGCAGACACGTTTTTGTGCGTGCTTTAGTTTAAGAACTGCGAGCATTTTATTGTTATTGCGTCACGACATCATTATTTGGGAATGCCTGTGCTCGCTCATGCTTGCTAAAAATCTGCCATCAATAGCAGCCGGAAAAAAAAATTATTTTCTGCGTATTCTTATAACATTTGACGAACTTTACACTCTGTTAAATTATTCTCAATACAAATTTAAAAAAAAATTATTAAAGGCAGGCCTAATTGAACAAATAAATAAACTTACTGTATGAAGTTGAAGGAAGTTCCTGTTAGCCTAATATATTATGTATAAAAAAATTTTCTTTAACATTAGCTAACTTTGAACAAAAATATTTCTCTGTATGAAAATAAAATAATCGTCTCTTTTTAGATCTTTTCCTTGAATTTAATTGCACAAAGCAGCTTTTTCCAGCTTCACAATTTTATTAATGAAATTTTTTTTTATGTAAATAAAACGTAGCTTTCATAATATTACTGTGTTGAAATCTTGGCTTACGTAATTTTATTTTGAACAAATGTGTCAAATTAATTTACATGTCATTTAAAATCAAACTTCCATACTCAATCGCATTTTTTTACCCATTCTCTACATGCCTAGCAGTTTTCGATTGCGGTCAATTAGCCTAGTGATAATTTAAATTTCGATTATCTATTTCCACTTGGGTTCACGTACGCTACATTTAAACTGGGAGGGAGGGGTGGAAAAAAATAACCTGGAAAAAAAAGCCTCGGGGAGATCTTACATACACTGAAGTTTTTAATACAAGAAAGGCATAGAGTTGTAGAAGTTCTGTATATTTTTTACTTGTTGGCACTAAAGGATGTATAACTTTTTGGGGGTAGACTGATGGGGGAGGGGGACGCCCCACTTGACATTCCCAAATTAGCATTAGTGGTAATTTATCCGGGCTTTTTTTTCCCCATGAACCCGAGAAACTGCAGCCAACAAAATTTCCTTAATTAAAGGCAAGGCCGTCCTTTCTACTTTGGTGGGGGTGAGATAAGAAAATATTGTACAATTATTGAAAAGAAATTGCGTTTCTGTGTGTATTTTAACCTTATAAATCCAGTACTTATATTAGGCCTACTGGAAAAAAAAATAGGTTTTTTTTTATTTGCATATTGCTTGTTGTGAGCATAGAAAAAGCTCAAAAAGCCAGAAAAATAATTATACTTTTTTTTAACCTGAGATCATATGCTAAAGTCAAAATCGAACTCTATTAGATTGGCCCGTTTGATAGTTTCGACCACCTGCTTTACAATATGCACACTACAGCACGGCATAACCGCAATTTAACTATAAAAAAAATACATTTTTACAATTACTGTAGGCCAAAGACGTATTCCAGCTAAGTCTCGGGCATTCCCTAATAATGATGGCGTAGCACGGGAGCTGTAAGCGTAACAATTACTCTATAATTATCAACTATAAAATTGGTCCATGAATAAAAATTCGGACAAAATTTTAGAACATTAAAAAAAAAATAAATAGCAAAGAGGAATATAATTTCCAAATAAGTTTACAACCAATCTCGAATAAATAACCAAAATACGAATTTAAAAATCTATTTATGGCACGATAAGAACAAAATTTGGTAAACGTGGTTAATTGTTGTTTTTTTTCTGCAGATTTCTGTAAGCATACCTCTACGAATGTTGCCCTATTTTACGGTGGTAAGTGCAATATACAAATGCGTGGTGCCTCCAACTGACGGACAGCACGGACAGAGAATTGTGCAACAGTTCATCAACTCGTCAAAAACATTTCCAAATAAGAAAAAATAAACAGGATTTTGTTGCATCAACTCCCACTATACATTATCAATGAAGATTTTTCAAATATGTTTGCAGTGCAAAAAAAATCCTAACAAACGAACTTGAGCATATATGCCCATTATAAAATTACCATCTGCCTTTGAGAATCGGTGTAATTTGCTTTTGAAACCATTCGAAAGCCTTTTACAAATTCAAGATGTATCAAGAAGGACGAACAGACCATTCTGCGTCAATACTTACCAAAGAAACCAAAGAAATTTGAGTGATGTAACTGAAGATGGTTTAGATGTGCGTGTATCGAGGACTTTACGAGAAGTAGAGTACAAGGGGCCCCGCGTTATGCGCAAGAAGTGCAAACATATATTTGTGCTTTACGAACATTCGAGGTTTTTTATATTGTTCATTATCTAAACTGTTGTAACATTCGAGGGTGTTTTATGTACACATGGAGAGGTAATTAAATTATTACCGTTCATTTTTTTTTTAAATTAGTAAATCATCACGCAAACCGTGCAAGTTGAAAAATACTTCTTTTTTTTACAAATAGGCTAGTTCTTAAAGTTAGTTACAGTTACAAAATCCATCAACAAATATTTTTTTCCTCATGTCTTTAATACTATTCATGTAACTAAGGTAAAGAAAAAAGTACTCGTGTTATTCTAAACAGAAGATACAACCCCCAAAAAAATCGATGGAAATCCGAAAGAAAAAAATCGCAAAAAAAAACGTGAGTGTATATACAACTTATTTTGATCACCATATAAGCAATTGCCTGTATAGTCATACATTTAAATAAAAATTGAGTAATATTTAGCATTTAAAAAATTTTATTTATTTTTTTCATCATTTGCGGTCTAAACTGGGTAAAAAAAAACCACACAAAAATTTTTTTTGGACCAATAACCAAAAATAATGGATAAATAAGCTTTCCTTGTTCCAGGGTAACCTAGAGGGGATGTCATACCTCCGACTAATTGTTTTTTTTTTATTGTGGGATGACATGAACCACTTACTTGTTCAGCACTTTCATATACTTCTCAGATTTTTAAAAACTTTGCAAATACTTCCTGAAG
>JAQIUW010000001.1:0-56142 GCA_034697105.1 Lithobius agilis | reverse complement strand
AAGATTTGCATCCATCTACTTATCGAGTACAGTTGTCCTTTTCTTCTAGAAACGCAAGAGTCGCAAGGGTTCATTTTCATTCAGAGGTTTAATCTAGTATACACATCCATTATATACTATATATATATAATAAAAAAGGAGTATATTTTTTTTAACGGGGGTAATGAAGACTTACATAATGTTGTCTATGTGGATTGGTGGATCGTTTTTGCTGACGTGGTGTATACTCTCCACGATCTTTGCCGTTATTAAATACGAAAAGTATGATGTTATCAACAACGTTACTTCTTGCACCATACCGGAAAAATTTGATTGTGTGAAAACGTATAATATTAGCAACGATATAACAATATCGATTTGCGAAGCGGGTAGAGAAATATTTGTCGATATCAGACGGTATGTTGGAGATTTACCATTATGTTCTGGTATCCGGTTAGACTCGGACGAGTGGTATCGGTTTAAAGATTATATTCCGATGATTGTAAAAGATATAAAATCGCGAGAAAATCTCATAGGATAGATTGAATAAAAGGAGCGAGAAAAAAGAAGTTTCCTCAGACGATAGCTAGGTTTATTTCCATAAGGAATGGATTCGCACGATTCTGTTATTCCTCAATTAGCGTGTATTATCGACCTGGATGGGTTTGAAATAGTGGACGAATGGGGAAAATATATATTCCTATGTAAAGAATTAGGAATTACCTATCTCTACAAGGAAGTTACTCGTAATTATACGTTTCGAGTTGGTAATTTTTGGAAACTTACGCTCAAGAACAGAAAACAAGCAGCCTGGGTGACTAAAAATATTCATGGAATGAGATTTGGAGATGCTACGGGAGACTTACCTCAAGAACGCATGATTCCTATTCTGCGAGAGATTCATAAAACATGTATGGATGAATCTGGCCGCGGAATAATCGCATTCAAGGGTGGATATCATGAAAAGAACCTACTGATAAGGGCTAACATTCCATACTATAATCTCGAAAATTTAGGGTGTCCAAAATATAATGATTTGCTCGCAAGTTTTCCCAGTGACGCACCAACTTGCGGACTACATGCATATGGATGCAAAGGGTTGAAAATTCATTGTCCGATTGCCGAAACTTTATTGTTCAGGAAATGGTTACTAAATAAATGAAACCTCTTTTAAAATATTTCGGGACAATAAAATAGATTTTTTTTTCCAACATGAAATCTGACGGAGATATTATTTTTTAAAGAGGTTGGATAGACCATTATTCCAGTATCATCTATAACAATCTTTCCATAGTCTACTCATCAAACAAGCTAACTGATTTCTAATTCGTCTCCTTTAAAATTGCGGTGGTTTAAAATAAAATTAAGAAACCATTCTGTTATATATTATTAATTGTTTTATTCCACTTATTTAAATTTCCTATAGTACTCACAGTTCGGAGAAGTGTTATCAATGTTAAATAACCTTTCTGGATAGTTACTTCCGTTCCCCGATGATCAATTTTACCGATGGTGCGTCGCGGAACGAACCGATAGTATCGTCTGTGATGTGCGTTGAATCACTGGCAACTAACATGCGTTAGCTGGAAACAATTCTACTAACAAACTGCGAGATTCATTAGTGACCCGGGATCTGATAAACATTTTTATTATAACTTACACAGAGAGTTGATAGAGTTTTTAGGACGCTAGACCCGTCGGTACAGTTGACGTCCAGTATTCCACTCTGCGACGTTGCTATCATATCTAATAAGGCCCTCACTTAACACTCACCTTGATAGAATTGAACGCTGTCAGCATCGTCTCACTAAGTGGTAAAACGTTTGACTTCTTTCGTCAGAAAAAAAAAAAAACAACGACAATATTTCCTGCTTGGTCTTTTATTTATAATTCTTTTCATATAAATATTTCAAAAAACGCGTGAAAATTACGATATTCTGTAACCTTTGCATAGTTGTGGTATTATATTCACGTGCTGTGTTTATGAATTCTGATATCTTCCAACATTCGAATTCGTCGGTAACATTAACTATAATACCTCTTGTCAGATTGAAGAGAGCAGTTTTAACCTTCTTGCTTTCTCGCGGTTTTCCTAATACGGCAGGCCATGGACGCACAAACCAGTTTTCGGGGGGACGTTCTTCTACTGTGAAAACACTTTGTAAATAATTTATTAGTCCGTCTTTCGCTTCTTTACTCATGACGCTTTTGGAAGTCTGGAATGTAGCTGCTGGGATTAATCGGTCATCGTAGATTAGTGCGACGATATCATTTTTGGAAATACAAAAAGGTATATAAGTTCCCGAAGCACCGAAGGTTTCTAAATCAGAAACTGTGTAAAGATCCATTTTAACCGGTGTTACAACAAGGGTATTTATATATATTTTTTTTTCTATGGCGATATTTTGCCCGCTTTGTCGAAAGGCTCAAACGCGGTTAAAGAGACACGTAGAATCTATTCATAAAACCTCTCTGAACGCTTTGAGAGAATTTACAAAATTTACAAAAATCGATCGACCTCATATACCCAAACCGGTAAAGAAGATAGAAGACTTGCTTCCTAACTTTGTAACGTGGCTGAAGAAAGAAGAAGGTAAAAGTGCCAAAAACGCGCAACGATATTGGCGTTGTATTCAGAACATTTTTCGTAAAATTTCGATTTTATCGTTGGACAATTTAAAAACTCTGTGGTGGGAAAAGACGTGTCCAAAGAAACTACGCGAAGAACTATGCGCCGTATATTCAATGCTGGAGTTTTTAACACTCAGAGACTATTTATCTTACAAACAAATGCGTATATATAAAAGGGCTTTAAAGAACTGGTCAACGATGTTGCGTCTTCATAAAACCACCGCTGGATCCAAAGCCTCCATCACCCCTCGCAGTGTCTTCTAATTTCTAAGGTAAGAAGATATATATATATATTTTAAAATATTATATAAAATAATATTATGGATTACATTATTTTATATATTAGTCAAATTACCTCAACTTGTATAAAATTTGGTTTTCCAATTTTTTCAATGATGAGTTGCGCCACCCTATCTCTTCGTCTCACTAAAGTAAATGAGTAAAATTACACAAGGTTTCTAACGCAAAGACTACTAGGGAAAAAGCGTCATACCTGTAAATGCTTTGTCACCGAAATTATACAGAATGATTCCAATTGTACCGCGGTAATCTCCATCAATTACACCACCTGAAAAAAATGTCAATCATCAATAGTTTGCTATGTATCTTATAATCCGAATATAAAAAAAATTATATACCTCCTATATCGATAAAATTCTTTAAGGCCAAACCACTTCTGGGAGCTAAACAGAAACCATAATTATATTACGTACATTTATGTTACACACCTGCCAAAAAATCTTGTCTTACCTATACGTCCATAATAACCTTCGGGAATACTTATTCTTAAATCTGTATTAATTAATGTTTTACTAAATGGTTCGACGGTATAATCATGAGCGCTAAAAAGAAAAGGAAAGGAAAGGTTAAAAACATCGACAACTTTTGTATAAAGCCACCTATTTACTCACCTGTATAAATCACTCCCTGCCGAGTGTATCGAAGCTGTTGTAGGTGTGGTAGCGTAGCTTGTTTCCTTCACGTAATGAATAGTTACTTCGTCCGCCATGGTATTATAAACTTATACAGACCATCCTTTTATATAAGTTCTTTTTAGAGTAAAATAATTTAAGCAAATTATTTCACTCGTATTTTCAAAAACAAAATTATTTGATGAAGCAAGAAAACGACTCAACTTTTTTGAATGAAACGTTTAAAAAGAAAGAAAAAAAATCGGAGTAAAATTTTAAAATTATTTTTTTGAGTCAAATTATCTTTTAGAGTCAAAGAAAACCTCTTCATTTTAGAGTCATTAAGACCTCTAAGGACTCAAAATTAGAGTCTTAATGACTCTAAGACTCTAAGGTTTTACTTTTTCTTTAAAATTGGTATCTTATTAAAAGTAAAAATTAAATTTGGCCACGATACATTTAAATAAATTCATATGTTAAGACTCAAGATTTCTTTAAACCACGACTTTTAATTTTTAATTTCATCCTTTATTTCTATTTATTATATTGAAACGTTACATTTACATTAAATTTTGACAATAAAACCAAATTTTTACCTCATATTTAGAAAAAATATCATTCTTTATATTTAATTTTGAAGATTTCTTAAAAATAATGGTAAAAAAAAAAAAATTAATGTATCAAGAGAGTCTTGAGAATAACTTATTACAGTCAATTTTATGTTTTAAACAATTAGTTACTCAATCTCTCCACTTAGCTAACGATCATTTCTTAAATTATAAACTTTATTTAAATAAATTTCGAGTAGTCATTGCAAAACATAATCGGTTTCAACAATTTGTATTAGAATGTTATTTAAAAAATATTTGCTCGATTGAAAATCTAGTCTACGTGACTCGAATATCTTTTTTATGTTGCGAAATGTTAAATAAACTGATAAACGAACACTGGATACAAATGTTAGAGTATATTGAAAGTTACGCTATTTATCTTAACCAACTTAGAGATTTTGATACCACCATCGATTCGTTATTTCAGATATTTTTGTTATAAATTAAGTTTATCTAAACTGGTTTCTAACGTATAATATTTATTATTATTTTGACCGGTCATTCGCGTTCCAATTCTTTGACTAAAATTATCGACGAATTTCGAGCTGTGATATCGAAAGGCAGTTGCCGATACGAAAGAAACAAAATCTTTTTCTGGTAGATCTGTGTATATGTAAGAACACTTTGGAAGAATCAGACCCATTATCGCGTCGTTTAGGCGTTTACCTTTGCTACTATGGATAAAAACACCATTGGTGTGGTGAACTGGTGATAACGCTATTTCTTCTGGTGTGAAAAGTGTGGGTATCGACGATACATTCGTAACTACCCAAGAAAATTTGAGAGACTTTAGTTCTTCTTCCATCGTTTTTTTTTAATAAATGGGAGTATAAGGCGGAGTAAATTAAGTATGGTTTAAAAGTTTAGATTCAAATATGATATATTGACGAAAAAAAAGAAACGTTTAATAAAAAAAAGAAATTGACCGTCAACATTTTAAGACTTTAAATAAAAAAACATCAACAACATGACAGGACAAAATGTTGCAGCTGAGACCCCATCTATCGCGGAAAATCTTGCTCTTTTATCAGCACATAATTTAGGGCTTCCGCTTTACACGCTCATATGTAATGGAATAGTTCTTGTAGGATTTTTAATCTCGCATAATTTACTGATTAATATCGGTATTTTAATCGTAGTCTGTCTCTTGATAATTTTCTTCGTTGCTTTCTTGCTTCCAAAACACATTTTAACAATTTCAAATAAATTAATAAAACAACTACCCGCTCCTTCTACTACTGGTACTAAGAAAATTCCTCAGACGGGTTAAAAAAAGAGTGATGGAAAAACGTCGCATTCCTAAATTTCTAGGTGGGAACGAAGTGTCGACGCGTACTCCCGTTAACAACGACGAATCAGTTACCATCGGCCGGTTGAAAGATAATATCTGGAAAGCTAGAGTATATTTAAAATTTAAATCTTTCATCGCTGCCTTGGACTCGATCATTCCTTGTATCGTTTTACTAATATTAATCCTTACATATTATTACCTCTCATCGTATTCGACCGAATATACTTCGAATAAAATCGTAAAACCATTATTAATAGCCGCCATTGGGGGAATAGCGTTTCACATCGCCGTAGGATATTTGGATAAATACATATAAAAGGCTCGTTCGTTCGTTTTAAATTTAATAATATGGGAATCAAGAACTTGTTAACGTTGATACGTAATAAGAAATGTTATACGAGACTGGCAGTGAGCGAAAAAAAAGTGATAGAAGAACATTTGGGAGAATTATCCGTGTTATGTTTCGATTTTAATACCGTTCTCCACAAGATCTGCAGCGCGTACGTCGACACACCCGGTTTAGAAAGAGTGGACGAGATAAGGCGGGACTTGTGCTTGGATCTTCGAGATAAAGTATGGAGTATCATCGGTTGCTCGAAGACTAATCCAGTTTTAAAAGTGATTATCGCCTTGGACGGACCGTCGCCTCCCGCAAAGCGGGTATTACAGCGACGACGCCGGATGGTTCCATCTACTCCGTTAGAATCGGAATGGAAACGGCATTTGACGGCGGGAAGCGAATTCATGAAAAAAGTTTTTAACGACGAGTTTCGTTCGGCGTGCATCGATGCCATTTCGGCACTGGCGTACAACGACGAGATGGAAGAAATTCAGTTCGTCTTCGATAACCACCTCAATTGTGGCGAAGGCGAAATCAAGTGTTTTGATCATTTATTTCGAGACGGACGGTCGTCGCTCGTCGTGACAGTGGACAACGACGTGATAGCTGCCTCTCTTTTCTCCTCCGTACCCATATCTGTCTTGACATCTGTTCGTACATTCAACGGCAAGCATTCGGAACTTATAATTGCGTCTAACAACGAGATGCGAACAAAATTATTCGCTGACCAAGTTAATCTCGGGCGATGGTTTTCGGCCATGTTATTCGCAACGTTCGGAGGGGATTATCTACCGGCGCTCCTGTTGTCGAGCACGTTTTCTCAGATGTCGAAACTCTACGACGCAGTCATTAGCCGAGCCGATAAATTGCGGGACTTGGATCCTCTGAGGATGCTAGAATCACCGGAAAAGGCGTCGGAAATTTGTTTTTTCGTTTTAGAGATCATGGGAGAAGTTACTAAATATAAAAAATTGAGCAGTAAAAATAAATTTCGCGGCTTTAATGTTGATGGGTGTGCGGTATTAAGTTGGTTCTTGGCCGATTTCCTATGGGTCGTCGCTTATTACAGCCGTTCACCAGCTGCCGCCGCAATCATCGATCGTAAGGGTTTCATCGTCGAGTCTCAAGACGAAGTTTTATTGTTCCATGCCGTACCAACTAGCTGGTTAGCTAAAAATCCTCACCGACAGTTAAATTTTAACCAAATATACGACTCGGCGTTTCGTCTTTTCCCCCGACATCCCAATTGGAAAAACTACGAGTCCTTTTACAGCGAGGTATGTTGCGATACATAAAAAAAATAATAAATGAAGCCTAGTTTCATTTCTCCTTTTGATGACGATTGGTTACCGCGAAAGGTTGTTTACGGTGTAGAGTCCTTAGTAGACGCGATAGAATATTTCGTAAAATCTGACGATTTAACCGGTCTATGCGTCGTGTCCGATTCCAGATATTACTCTTGGATTATAATAGATGGAATTGCCGATAATAAATGGCTGGTGTGGAACGCTACTAATAAAAGACTCTGCGATCATTTACGCCGTCGCTCAGTCCGTTTATTCAACGACGGCCCGAACGTGATCGAGTGTAAAGTATTACCATTTCGTAGCTCTGTCCGTTTATTCAACGACGATCCGATCGTGATCGAGCGTAAAGCATTCGTGAAAGAGACGGCTCTATTTTCGGTCACAAATGCACCGTCGCGTCACTTGGCCTACGGAATGATGTTAAATTCCGCCGTTCCGGCATTGTTTTCCCAACCGGTCTGGACGAAAAATTCCAATCGGGTTCTCGATACCTTTATCGTCGGAAAAAGAAAGAATTTAAAACTACCCGCCAATTCCGTTCGTTACGTGATAAAGCTACTCGCAGACACGGTCGAAATTTGGCTGATTAAATTGAACGATAACAGTTTCAGTTACGTTTTTCGTAAGACAGACGCGAAACCTACGTCCCTCCCTCCCGAAATCGTGTACAAGACGTGGTTCTGGGCGGCCGTCAGCGCCCAGATTTCGTCGGAACCCATTACGTTAGTTGCGTCGCGTACTGTCGCATAGCGTCCAGTTGCGGCCGAACGTACCGTCGCGTAGACTTGAAGCTATTGTGACCCAGTAGTTGCTGCATTATGTTATTGGCGAACGGAATGTTCTGACCAATCATTTTACCCAACTTGTCGGTGCAAAAGTAGGAACGGGTCCCGTGGAATCCCATTTTCTTGTGGTCGAATATGTTGGCTATCTCCATCGCCAGTTTTAATTGGCGGCGCATGTTATCGTACTTGGTGACGATGATTTTCGAATCGATAGACGTTTTTGTCAGCACGAAAGGTAATAGCTCTGTTAAGAAATATGCCTTGTCGCTATTACAAACCATTATCGACCTAGCTTTGTCTCCCTTGCCGTGTTTAATCTCGATCTGAATGGGATCTTTGCTACAGCCCGTAATCACGTCTTCGCAAGTCAAGCATAAAATCTCGTTTATTCGCATCCCCGTATACATGCCGATACAAAGACAGTGGTAGAGTTCGGGGAAAAATTTCAATTTAGCCACTTGCACCAATTGTTCCATCTGTTCTTTAGAATAATGATTCTTTAAAGTAGTTCCCACCAATTCTTTCCGCGGAACTCGTAATTTAACTAAATTTCTCGGTTTCAAGACATACGTGTTTAAAATTACGGTCAATAATCGTCGAGTATTTTTCGATCGATCCTCGTAACAAGCGGCGATATAATTCTTTACTTCGTCGGTTGTAACGTCCCGTCCCTTGATGTAATTATAAAATTTCTGCAAGAATTTCTCGTACGTTTCTCGCGAACTCGCGCTGATTTTTGCCACGTCTAAAGCCTTTATCGAAACTTCCATCTTTTTTTTTGTTTTATTCTAATGCCCGAAATAAATCTTGTACGTTATATTCGAGTTTTTTATTTAATGATAATTCGTGGTGCGCGTGAGCCAAGTAAAACTGAATCGTTAATAATCTATTGAAATAAGGGCTCTTTCTCTTTTCGAACGTTTCGCCGTCGATTGGTGAAAACAAGACGTCCTGCGGATAATGCTTCCACACCGCGTTCATCATAAGGACTTTAGATGGGCTGGATTCGTAATGGAAACTACACATGGGACAAATTAAAAATTCATCCATAAACTTTAGGAACCAGTAAAAACTCAAGAAGCAGTCGGAAATTACGCGAGCTCGATCCGTTCCAATTTCTTCGATTCGTAAATTCGAAACTTTACTTTCTAACCTGTAAACGAACCTGTGTATAAAAGCCCAATAAAAGGGACCCCATATTCCTTGACCGCTTCTTTGCGATTTGTCTATATACTCTTTATGAGTCGTCATTACGTTACATTCTTTTTCTAATTTATCGATTCTTTCCCTGTCACCGTCGACGTAATAACCGAGAGTTAAAAATTGACCGTAACGGCTTTTCTCTTCTTCGGTAAGTTCTGTCTTCTGACTCGTTCTAATTTCTAACTCTTTCACCGTCTTTTCGAAAATCTCGTCCCTCAAACTAATGGTTTCTTCGTTGTTTAACAACCAATGAGCCAGCTCGATAAAGCGCAATAGCATATACCTTTGATCGTCCCGTATCTTATAAAAAACCACTTTCAATCTATTTCTTAAATAATCGCTGGGAATATTGACACTATCTTCTTCCCGTTGTGCCCCATATTCCGTTACGGGTATACTTAAAATTGACCTCAAGTAAAAATATACGAATGTCATCAATGCTTGTTGATCCGAAAGTTGAGCGTTAATGTTTTTAAAAAGATCCATTTTATTTTCGTCTTCGTTGTTTTTTCTTTTTAATAACTTTCTGTTTTTCCGTTATTTTTGTTAAAACGGTTCTATTATTTTCCAAACATATCTTATATACTGCGTCGCATTTTAAGCAAAATCTCGCTCGAAGAGATTCGGAAACGTCGATGGAACAAGCGACATCTTCCGGTTTCATGTTTATTTTTTTGACGTCAAATATATATTGTTGTACGAAATCTATAACTTCTTGCTCGGATACGGAGGAGGTTGCTGCTTTTCTAGGAGACATCTTTCTATCTAGCCTACTATTTCAGTTTTTTTTTACACAAAAAAATATTATTATTTAAAAATATGAAGAATAAGTACTAAAATGAACCAAGATATAACTAAAACGATGAGTGTCTTTATAGGAATATATTCCAATTCGTATAGAAAGACCACGTACAAGAAATTTGTTCCTGCGAATAATGCTAAAGAAATATTATAAATCGTTTGTCTTATAGTCTCTGTTGAACAGAATTTGGCGAAGGATGTCGCGTTCCGTTCGATCAATTTAGACCTATAATCTTTAACTAGAGTTTCGAATTCACTTTCGTTAAACGCCCGGTCCTTTAGAAACGTTACTTTTTCTCCTAAACTATTTACTTTGATGGAATTCAAATATTCAAAAGTCGCTCGGTAGAAAATATTTTCTTCCGTTTCGTTCAAGACAACGGGGTCTGGATAAACGTCGGAGAACGTGATGTATTTGACCATAAGGTCCGGAGTTATTTCCATAGGCCACGACGATTTTGTTAACAGTTCTTCTTCTATTAAATATCGATTAATTTCTTCTATCGACTTTTTAGAAATCTGATTATCGTATCCCGTTTTATCGATGTGATCCGCCACTATTCCGAATATCATTACGGCTGCTAGTGCCGCACTAACAGGAGTGAAATTTATCTTAGCTAACAACGCTAATTTAGCCGAGAAATATTTATACGCGATACGTAGCGGGATGACGCGAAACATAGATTTCACCAATAGTTTCTGACCGCTCGCCGTCACGCTTTTGAAGATAGGAAGCGATGTTATTTTAACGATATTCTTATAAATGAGTTGATTCAATTTATTGATTATGACGGGAGATTTTTCAAACAGCGTTTCCATTCCTATACCGTGAATGAGGCCAAGAACAATTCGTCTGCTCTGACGGCGATTATCCGGTGATTCGTCTTCGTCACCATCATCATCCATACCCCAAAATTCCTTTACTGTCTCCTTCACCTCGTCGTAGGGATTATAAGGTTTGATCGATCCGGTTTTACTACGTTTCTCTCGTATGAAATACGTTTCGTTTAGAAGATCGTCGCGCTTTAAATTGCTCCGTACCAATGCCTTTCCTGCGATATTTTCGAGAATCTTCTGTACCGGGTGCGTGTGACAGTCTTTCTTCTCTTCGTCATAGTCGACCAGGAAATAGTCGCAGTATTCTTTCGTCACGGAACATTCTTGTAACTCGTCGTTCCACGAGAACGGAGGAACGTTCGTGACTCCTCTGATTTCTTTTTCTTCGCGGGACTTTGGAAAGAGACACCAATTTTTAAATTTCGTGTTTGCCGCGACGCAGTGACCGTCAATATAAACTGTTTCCAACGGTGATGCTTTTACGAGGTCGAAACAAGACTCCTGGCAGGCGGCGTATTTATTCTCGACTAAAAACCCTTTTTTACATTCCGTTGGTTCGTGGGGAATGTAACAGGATAGGGCCAAACATCGTTCTTCCGTGAAGTACGATCGGAAATCCGCTTGTTTTTCTCTTAGTCCGGGAGGCACGTGAAGAAACGACGGCCAGTCCGAGTCTTTTACGATTACGTCTTTGAAATATTTATTGGTTTTAATATATTCCTCTAATTTATATCTAGATAGAATGCGCTCGGCGTATATAGCAGAGTTAAGTAAATCGTCGGAAGTTGGCGCTGGGAAATATTCTTTATGTTCCGGTAAAATCTCAGACAAGTCCATAATTTTTTTATTTTACATCGTTTTTTTTTCATTATTTTAATTTTATAAAAAAAATGGCGCCAAAAAAGAAGAAGCTGAGATCAACCGTCAAGAGATATTCGTGTTTGAACGACGAAATATTATTTAGCGAAGTGACGGAATTTCTCGATAGACATAAACTCGACCTGGAAGAAATGAAAGGTTGTTACGCGAAAAACAACGACCGTGGGTGCGATAGACTTTATTTACTTTCTAGTAACGAATACATTCATGTCACGCCTCACATATACGCCTGGCATTCTGATATTCCGAGCGAAATTATCTATTCTGCTCTTTGCGAGAAAGACGTTCCTCCTCTCGTACCGAATAACAAGGGATATTGCATATCTTCGGACGGTGAATTAGTCGCCTTGTATTCTCCGGGTCGTCCGTTGCAACCGGCCTACGCTAGCTGCGACTCCCGAGCAGCTTTAGGATCCCTGCTCGGTTTCTTCTTACGGTGTAGAAACTGCCTGGATAAGGTAGGTATTTTTCCCACTATATTCAATCCGAAACGGATTTTTTTCGACGGGACAGATTTCGGATTTTTCGAAACGGGTCATTTCCAGAACGCGATCTGGCGAGTTAACGAATCGTGTCGTATTTTCGATCAAGTTTATTCACATCCAGCTTGCGCTACTTACACACCAATCAACGCGCTCAAGAATTGCGAGAACGTGTACGCCGAATCTCTAACGACGGGCCTGCTTAATTTTTTTTGCGGATCTATCGCGTTTCTGTATTTTTGCATGTACGGCGTAGATCCGATACCAAATTCTAAGACCAAGGGCCCGAAATCCATCTGGACGAAAGAGTGTAATAATCCGGTCGGTATTTGTCGCGGAATTCGATCCGGAGATCCGGTCATGCGCGATTTCTTTCACGAATTTTACTGTCGCGTCGCTAACAAGGCTCTTCCGGCAACTTTTAAGATACGGATGGAAAAACGAGACTATCGCAAGGAGACTGTCCGCCGATACGACGAATTCATAGAAGCTTTTACCGCCCTTTTAAATTCCCGAGAGTAATTATCACCATTATTATTATAGGTAAATCCTTCGATGATTGCCGTATTTCCCGTCCGTTTCTCCGAATCGTATACTTTCAACCACCTTCGGCAATGTAGATGCTAAAAGGTCAGCGACATCGTTATAGTCTGCGGATGCATATAATTTTCCCACATACAGTCCGTCGTCCGTATATAATTCAACTTGTCCATTTTCGGGCCGGCACTCGAATCCAACACCCGGTTCGTAGGCTCCGATATCGACGATTCCAGATTTATCGCCGCCCTCGTAAAAATGGACGATAAGGGGATCGATAAATATTTCAGATTCTCCTTCTTCTCCTCCCGTCGGCATCAAGTACAGATGACCGAGTTGGTTTTCGACTAGTTTCAATCGATTCGAAGGAAGCCGGTGCCCGTGAACAACCAAGAACTGGTCGTCGATGCCGATGCCGATGTGTCTCAGAATAGTTACGATCTTTTCGCCCTTTTTCAAAATAACTTCGTACGAAAGAGGTTCGGTGCCTTCGATGCCTCGTTCCATGGTATACTCCACGAGCGGGACTTTGGGTTCCTCTTCTATGTTGGGTCGCAACTTGTCGAAACACTCTCGGTCGACGTACCGAGAATCTAGATCGAACGACGCGCATAATTTAAAGACGGGAAGTGGGAGATGACTTTTTATCCAAGACACGAAACGAAGATTGTCTTTAAATCGCGTTACGTAAGTCGGTGAAGCGTACGTTGCGCCCAAATTTAACAGCGAGTCGTTGTAGACGAACCTCTCCTCCTCCTCCTCGTCCGTTCGTACGTACATGCCCGTTGCCGAATGTAATTCGCCTATCTCTTTTCCCGAGCGGTAAACTGAGGCAGCCTTAAAAATTCTATTATAATTACCATTTTCCTTCGGGGCTATTTTCATCGGCAGTCCATCCTCGTGCATTCTAACCACTTCTTCCGGGTGTATTTTGTTCAAATCGATATACATCAGATAGTCCAACTCTTTCGTTTCAGCGAGCCATAATTCGATCGCTTCGAGTTCTTCCCGTTTATATTTCTCCATACCTCGAATCGCCGTCGAAACGTCGTTGCGTAAGAGTCTCGTAAAATACTCTACTTGTTTCGTCGATGGTAACTTTAACGCTAACATTCTTCTCGTTTGCAGTTTAAATTCTTCAGTGTCGTAATAACTGCTTCCCTTCTCGTCGCAGAGAACTCCAACGTAATGGTCACAGCTCATTTTTTCCACCGCTAAATAATTATACTGTTTACCGACGGTGATGTAATCGCCGGTGCCGTGGCAGTAAGCCCGTAACGTGTTGTTGAAAAACACGTGTTCTACGGCGGGAAAATAACCCACAATCTCGTTCGCCGAATCCACTATATCGGCCAGTCTAATTCCATTTTTTCTCAATAAATCTCCGGGTACGATTTTATAGGCGTCTGATAATTCTACGTGTAGCGTTCCTATCCACTCGTCAAATTCTTCCTCGTACTGGGAATTTAAAGACTCTGTCGAATCCGTCCAAGAGGCTGTCGCCATCTCTTTCATAAGTTGATCCAAATAACCGGGGTGTTTCGTTCGGAAAAATGTAACCAACAACAAGCCCGCGTAATAGACGAGACTCGACGATTCTATCGATAGTAAATAATCCATTTCCACGCGTCCGCCGAGTTTCAATAACGCGTCTTGTAACCGGGGGCGGGAGGCCTTTTCCGTGCCGCCAATATAACTGGCTACAGCTTCGGTTATTCCTCTGGGTAAACCGGCGATTAGACCGGCCATGAGAGCGTGAACGACTTCGTGCCGTAGATTATCTACCTTGTCTCGATAGACGTATATAGACGATTCGTTCCCGTCATTGTAGGTTATCCCTCCGTTATCGATGTTAATTGGTATTTCCGAACCAATTTTAACGTACTGTTCGCGATTTGAAAATACGTATATTTTTATTTTTCCAGATTTCGGAGGAATGAGATCTAGCTTTAGAAATGACTGCCGGTACATTTTTATCGCGTCCTCTATGTCAGTTTCGAGCGCCACTAACTGCGATCGATTTAGATTATTATAATAGACGATGAAAGTGACATCGTCGTAATAGAGTTTAAGAGAGTAGTCGAAGATGTTCTTCATGTTTGTTTTTTAGATACCTTTTTTTATATTATATAGGACAATTGTTTATTCGTTCATTATTTGAAGAATTAACGGTATTCCTCAAATGTTCGTTGGGTAACTTCCGCTTCGTTTCCGTCGATGATTATTACTTCGAATTTTGTCCATTCATTGTCATTGTAAAATTCCACTCCCACTTTACCGTCTAACCAAAGAGTAAATAATAATATTACCTGTCAGCGTTATATAGAGAGAGAAGAAAGAAGAAAAAAACATGGATCACACTGTAAAATATTTAATCGGAATACCCAAGTCGGTTAAACGTAGTTCTACTCTCGTCTTTCTTCTTTCAATCACGCTACTGTACTTTTTCGTAGTTACTTATTATTTCCAGATTAACAGGTTAGCCGTGCCTCAAACCGACTGGCCAGCCCCAAATGCAGTCGCCGTATATTCTGAATCGCGCCACTCGGTCGTCGTCGACGATAATGTACTCTCTACGCCGGAGGGGCATCTGTCCTGTATCGGTTTAAAAGTAGGTGCAGCGACGTATACCGATCGTTTCATCAAAAGCGGTAGCGTTTATGCATTCGACGATAAGGGCGAGGGAAGGTTCGTCGACGTCGTTAAAAGTAACGGAAAAGAAATTTTCGTCAAGAAATTGATTTACGAAAATCTTAAAGTAAACGATCGAACGACCGTTCATGCAGACCGGAACATACGTTTCGGCGATTTCGTTACGGAAGGTTCCTTATTAACGATGCAAGGCGACGAGCTACAACTAGAACGAAATGCGGAAAATTACGTAACTTTCAGCGGCGATATTCCAGCCGGCGCTATACCGGTGTTTCAGAGCGAGTCGAAATTTATGTCCGGTAATCTATTCTTCGACCAACTCGGTACTAGTAACACCTTTTCCTTATTGTACGCCGACGAAAATAATAAGATACGGCCTCTGGAACTACCGAAAAGAGATGACGACGCATTCAACGTCCTTGTCGCCGATAAAGACAATGTTTATTGGTATCCCTTCCCAAAATTTTACGAGTTGGATGTTGGGCCGGAAGAAAATGTATTGGTGAAATTGGTCGATGGAAGTTACAGGTGGGAACCTCGTACATTCATTTATTGCGGCAACGTAATGTTTCCCGATCCAATATCTCCAGCCGACCAAATCAGTCTAGTCGCCTTCGACGGTAATTACAAGACGTTGAAAAATGTTCCGATTCAACGCGTCGATAATGTTACGGACTTTTCGAGTTTTAGATACGTTGCTCAGTTAAAGGACGGAAAGTTTGGTTTGGCGCCGCGATTGTTGCCGCCGAAGGCCGATCTGGGTATATTAAACCGACTGGCAAACAATTACGATATATCCTCGTATACAACGAAGAGTTCTACGTTATTTAGAGACGGTGGAAAGTACTTGTATCTTGACGAAACAACTGGGGAATTAAAAACGTGTCTGAATATTTTAACGGACGCTGGCGATTGCGAAAATCATCGAATAACCAACCTAGCTCCCCCCACAGAACCGAAGGATCTCGTGAGATTACAGGATGTCCTGGACGGTATGTACATGTACCGAACGGCGGACGGTCATTTTGACGCTATGAATTTACCGATCAGTGAATTGGGGAAATCTACTTTAGACCATCAACTAATTCCTTATTGGTTATTTACTCGTAGCGTGGGTTTACAAGAAAAAACCCAGGGATATTTCGACGCCGAGAATTTCAAGATATGTAACCTGAAGTTGTCTCCGGGAATTCCAAAATCTGCCGTCACGAAAGCCCACGTCGACCAATTACCAAAAACGATTAATTATCAGTTGGTATTGAATAAAGAAATAAATAACAAAAACAAAGGCAAATTCGTGTACCTGGACGGACTCTTCGAGTGCAAGGTTAATATTAAAGCCGGTCAAATTTTACGAGCTCACGTATCGTACTATAATAAATTAACGGTTAGAAACTTTACCGGTATCAAGATTAAAGTACACCTTCAATCATCCGATACTACGGAAAAAAAGGCGTTCCTTGAACTAGTTCATACCCAGAAACAACGTTCCGTCGAACTCAGTTTTCCCTTTAAATCGTGGTGTAAAATAAACGTTAATTTAGAATCACAGTTTTTCGCCGACGCTACTTACATAGTAAACATTATGGCGATCGAAGATAATATATAATAAAAGCTTCCTGGTTCTTCTCTTTATTATTAAAATTATGTGGCAATTAAGAGTACGTAAAAAACTCGACGAGTACGGGCCGCGGTATTGGAAACGTTTCGAGGAATTGCGTAAAGAAGTTCGGTCGCGTTATTTCAACATCGTTCCCGGCGACGGTTTAAATTACACGATGAATAAACGGTTATGCGGTCAGTTTGCGCAGGGATCCCTAGACAGTCAACATAAAACGACGAAAGACGAAGAAGAAGAAATTGTCATTAGATACAGGTACGAGTTCGAGTGTCCTCTCAATTACGACGAGTCGAAACTCCTGGAGAAAGACTTGCGCAATTACTCGTCGTTGGAAGACATTTTAGATTTACGGAAATGTCGACAATTTGTCGTGTTGATAACGCGGGCTCGACGTTATTACGTCTGTCGATTAAACGTTTGGCCGGAAGTCGTCAGACTCCGTTGCGGAGGTTTCGGTAACTTATACCTCTGCACCGACGTTCGAGGTTTTACAAAATTGATGGGCGATTTAGCCGGCGCCATTAATTTCAGCAACGTCTTAACCGAATTTGAAAAACGTCACGCAAACACCGACCTGACTACCCTTCTACTCAATTGCTATTTTCTGAACGAATCCGTCCCGGCTTGCGCCATCAACAGGTACGGGGTAGACCGGCGACGATCCTTCTTGTCGCGAGTTGCGTTTGAAAAAACGCAAAAGAATTTAGAAAATGCAAAGCGCCTAAAGGACAGGGACGATTTAATGGAAAATTACGTTCGAATAATGATGCAAGCGGACCCGTTAATAGGCACAAATTTTAACATGTTTCAACTTTTAACGAGGGGAGAAAATAGTTCTTCGATGATTCTACCAACACCCGCCGCTTCTTGCGGAGCTCTGTTTAACGCGTAGTACGTGTCAGCCGTCTGGGTACTGTGGCTCATGTGTTTTGCCAGTCTGTCCTTTAAACCGGGATTATCTCGATGTATCTTAGTAACTGCTAGTTTACGTATCGCGGTGGCCGTGATCTTGGACTCGTTTCCGGCCATTCTCCACACGGAATTGATGGATAATCCAAACAAGGTACTCGTCAAACGACGGTCTTCGTTCGTCACGAAAACGGTCGATGCATTCGACGAGGGAGGACGGAAGCATTCGATGTATGTCTTTACGTCCTCGTATAATTTCGAATTAAAATACAGTTTAACGTCTCCGTAGGTAAACATGGTTTTGTGAGACGTCACGTCGACGATGTAGGATCGGTCGTTCGTTAACGTCGCGTTGCGAAAATCGTCTAAAGTTGCCTCGATTATTGGCAAGGGACGTTGAGCGTTTGAGACGAGGGTTAGAAACATCAAGTGGTTTCTTACTCGCGAACTCGTCTTATTATTTTTCCACGAATGAGGATTCGCGCCTAGCAATTCCTTTTCCATTCGTTTACAAAAGTCGCTGTTGCGATAATTCCGTACTTGGTTTAGTAGAGTATCCACTACCACGTTCTTGCGTAGTTTGGCTCTTCTAAGATGAATATCTCGTTTTAAACTGGCCGACCACTGCGCGCAACAGAGTCGCGTCAACGTTAATTGTTTCTTTGACAATGCGACGAACGGGGCTCGTTCAATTCTCTGCAACAAATAATCAACGAATTTTACCAGGGAATGAACGTAACTACGGAGCGTGGGCGGCGTAAACGAGTGACTCGTTAAAAACCATTTCTTCAAGTTATCGTAATTGAAATCTCGTTCGCGCGGACCGTCTCCTTCAATGTGATCATCTACGTGGATGTTGGAACATACGTGCGATAAAATGTTTCGAGCTTGAATGCGATGTTGTCTAGCACCGCGTTTCGTTAGCTTTCCTCCATCAACGTCCGTCAACCAGTCTTCGAACTTTTTCAAATAAGTGTATAAATTACTTCCCCGTCGTGGACAAGAGGTATTAGAGGCGGAGATTATTTCTTCGGTGGTTTTTCCTTCGGGTCTGTTTCTACGTTCTTTAAGTCCTTCTTTCATGGTCGTTTCGTATTCTTTATCCGTTCCGCGTAATTTATGAAAAGTTTTCAAATGTCTACCCAGGTTAGAGAATAATTTGCCGTAACAAAGAATACATTTTTTAAAACTAGATATTTGTTTCGACGAATGTAATTGGGTGGAATATCGACCTAAAATTTTTCTCGTTTCATCTTTGTCGTATTTATGGAAGCCACCTACGTGGCGGGGTATGTTAAACAGGAGCTTGTTACACAGAGGACAGCATCGTTTACGCTTGAGACTCATAACGAAGATGGTTTTATTTTTCTGCTGGGCTTTATATAGAAAACTGATAGGTTATTATAATAGTTCTTAGTGATTCTTAAAAAAACACGAAATTTAAAAGTTAAATTTATCGTTTATTTTTGCAAAGGGGTTTTTAACACTCTTAGAAAAATGCATCTTTCACGCTAGTACGAAACTCGTAGCTCGTTCGAAAATAATAAATACCCATTGCAGATACTACGCAAATAATAACGAGAAGTATGGATTGTATAAGATACATTATAATTTCTTTGTTTTTTTTTAAATCACAAAAAAAACGGAAATTAGATTCCACTATACCGTAGCCGCAAAAATTGAAACAATACCAAAAAATGCTAAGAATGTAAACACACCTGGCACGACTAACACGAGAACGATAATGAGAATTAAAAATTGAAAGATATCCATTTCTTTTTTTTTTCTTTATTCATTTATTTTGTATTTTTCTTTATTATTATTTTTCGGGTATAACCATTAAATGTAATATAATAGACGTTCCCTGCGTGGGCGAGCGGGGAACGGTTTTTAATTGTATCCACGTCGAAGCTGGTATAGAAATATTACTGACAATAGGTACCAGTCCAAATGTATAGACGATTCTATTATTTTTCTTATTTATAATTTCAATTTTACTAAACCCGAAGGTGCTAGTGATTTTTGTTAAAACACAAGGAAATGGAACGAGATAACTGTCTCCGCTCTCTTTCAAATAGTAAGTGTCATAAAATTTACTATTATAATTTATCCAGCACCATTTATTTCTCTCCCACACATATTCTATTGGAAATTTAGGGTAGGATAAATAATGTAAATTAACCGCGTCCGAATCGCTTATGGGTAGCCCTACCATAGTTATTTTTTTATCGTTTACGCTGTATTCCGTTGGCGTGGTAGTTACACCTTTCGGATAAGAATTCATAAATCTAACGGGTAATGGATAAGCACCAGTCTCTATAGGAACATTTTTTATCCGTTTTCCGTGAGCAGAGGTTAAAATTAAAGAATTGTAAGGGACGGCGTCGGATACGTTCACTGGGCCGGCAACATTTTTTAACGTCTTACCGGCGCAGTTACCGTTGCGAATAAACGAATCGGACCACGTTTTATCTCCGCCTAATATTTGCGTTTTACCAATATCGCGGCTCGGCAAGAGAATTTCTTCGCTCAAACTCGCCGTTCCGGTTGGGTCGAATAATACTAATCGTGCAAAATTTGAATTCGGTAAAGGTTGATGATTTTTATTTAAATCGAATGATATAGTGATTTGTTTACCTTTTACGGATATTAACGAATCGTCTCGCCTGTCTAACGCTAATAATCCACTACCTAGATTGGCGATATCCTCTGGCAGGACGGGAACCGGGATGAGAAAACCCCCGTTTTCGCGACGTATTAGATGATTGGGATAAATCCTCGAACTCGTTGGGTTTTTTACGACGGCGCCCTTCGTTTTTAGATCCACTATTTTGAGTACTTCGTTACCCGTTATTTTTCCTGTTTTCGTGACGGCATACTCGTTGGCATTTCCTTCGTCATTCGGAAGACTGGTAAACATGGAAGGAATTTTTACCCATTGGGGTATGGTATCGGAAAAACTTAGAATGTTATTCGCGCCGTCCCATCCGGTAGATTCAAAGGAATTGTTTGAAAGCAGAGAAGACGTAATGGATTTCTGAAAACCCGCGGGTACGCTAACCACTTTATTTTTTCCCATCGATACTAATATATCATCGACGTCTTCTCGCGTCGTAAGGAGAACGTATTTACTCAGATCTTCGTTACGTATTGCGTTTTCCGTATAACGAAGTAACGAGATTGGACCTTGGCTACAATCCAAACGTAGAGGCGTGTTATTCCAAAGGATCGGTGTGTCATACATCTCAACATTTACCGTACCGTAACAACGTAGAATTCCGTCTTCGCCGATATCGAGAAGCCTATCAAAGGAGACAGTAGTATCTGTATCAGCGGCTAATACTCCCCGTGAATGAGATGTTAGATTAAATCGCGCGGAACCAATACCTAAGGATTTACTGGCTAGTAATTGGGTCGACGTGTATCGCGTATTGAGCGAGGGAACTAAAATATCGTTCCAACCAGTTGAAACGAGAATGGGATGATGGTAGTTTTTATCGACTAGTTGGTTTAAAGTTACCTTATTAATCTGTATCCAGAAACAGGTACAAATGATTACGACAAAAATTAGAGCGTTCCATAAATCGACCGTATAACTAAAAACTCCGACTTTTGTTACCATTTCTTTTCTTTTTCTTTTATTTTATTCATCTTTTTCGGGTAGAACCACTAAATGTAAAATGATCGTAGTTCCATTAATGGGCAAAGCGGGTACGGTATTTAACTGTATGCACGCTGAAGCTGGTATAATGATATGACACGCAATAGGTATAGTTTGAAATGTCGCGATGATTTTCTTCGTCGTTTTGTTTATAATTTCGATTGTTTTAAATGTTATGAAAGTGCTATCAATTTTCGTTAAAATACAAGGAATCGGAACAAAAAAATTGTCTCCGGTTCCGTCCATAAAATGCGCGTTGTAAAATGACGGATTATAGTTCACCCATTTCCATTTTTTATCTCGCATGACGTATTCGATCGGAAGCTTAGGACGAGATAGATAGTGCAGGTTAGCAGCGTCTGAATCAGCGACAGGTAAGTCCACGTTCGTTATTTTTTTCCCGCCGATGCTGTATCTGTTTCCCGTCCCTTTCGGAAAATCGTTCATGAATTTAACGCTAATAGCTCCTTTACCATCTGCGGAGGATGATATATTTTTAATACGTTTACTATACGCGCTACTGTCTGCTGTCAAAAAGAGACAATCGAGCGGAACTGCGTCTAGTTTGTCGATGGGTCTGGTAATTTTTTTAACCGTATTTCCCGCGCAGTCGTGACTGAAAAAGGTCTTGAACGGACACCACGTGTTATCATTTCTCAATATGCGGTACGCGGTGTCCATGTCTCGAGTAGGCAAAAGGATTTTATCGCTCAACTGTTCTATTCCGTTTCCGCCGAATAACACCAGTTGCCCGTATTCTGACGAAGGTACCCCTTTAGTCTTTGGTTTTATCGTTAAGGTTCGTTGTTTTCCGGCTAAAACCATCAACGAATTATCCACCGTTTGTAAAGCCAAGAGTCCGTCTTCCGTAATACTCGGAGGGTCGCGTACGATGGGTATCGGGACGAGAAACCCGTCCCTTCCCGAACTCACCAGGTGATTGTGTTGAATGGAAGTGTTTGGTTCTTTAACGGAAGCGCCTCGCTGACCGAGGTCCGTTAAAGTTGGAGTTTTGTGGCTCACTACTTTGTTACCGACTTGTGTTACGACAGCGTACGTTCCCTGACTCGGTCCAAAATCCGGAAGGTTAGTAATCATCGAGGGAAGAGTTCGCCACGCCGGTACGGATTGTTTATCGGATAAACCGAGAATGCGTTCGGCCGTTTTCCACGCAACAGGTGTTACGCGTTCGGTCGTTTTTGCGAGCAGACAAGATTTCAGAGTCTGATCTAGTCCTAGTGAGGCGCTTAATTTATTTTCGCCGTCGGATATTAACATCGGATCTTCAAATGCCGGGTGATTAGCCAGCGCGTATTTCTTCAGGTCTTCTTGCCGTATCGTCTTGTCTTTAGAAAGAATAAGTAACGAATCTTTTTCTCGTTCTTTTTGACAAATCAAATGTAGAGAATGAGTCTGTAATACCAGGTACGTGTTTTCCAACGAAGTTTGCGACCCGATTTTTAATACGCCGCTGCAACTTACAGTTCCCGGTTCGTTTACGTCGAGAAACGTATTAAAGGTTGCGAAGGTATCATTTTCAGCGAATAAAACGCCGTTCGACGGAACGTCAAGGGCCGGGTAAAATTCCATAGAACCTATATTTAAAGTATTGGAAACGAGTTTTTTCGCATCGTACCGTATGTTTGGCGAAGAACTTAAGGTCTTTTTGAGTCTCGACGAAATGATAATCGGGTTACCTGCAACCACTTGATCTATCGTCAATTTACTGAGTTCTAACCAAAAGCAAATACAAACTATAGCTACAAAAAGTAAAGCGTTCCATAAGTCGACGGCAATTCCTAAAATACCGAGTTTAGTTTTCTGATAACGCATCTTGTTTTTTTTTTGGTTTTTAAATATATTAATAAAGTTTTAAATTGTATTTATTCTCTTCAAAAATTTCCTTGATCCGAAATTTGAAGGATATTTTTTAGGAACGGCGGTAGAGAGCGTTGATTCATGAATGATAACGGAAATAATTTCAACAGTTCTTGACTGAAGATCGTGTCGTGTTCGCATCCTCTTCTGAGATTATATCCCTTGTTAAAGAAGGAATTAACGTGGGCTATAGCGTGAATCGTAACGATAACTAATCGCCACGAAATATTCGATTTCGTAATTGAACGAATGGGTTTGGAATTTAAGAATCGTCTATCGTCATCCGTTTCGTTATATACGGTTCGTTCCACAGTCTCTTCGAATATGGCGCTTGGTTCTTCTCCGAAAATATTACGCATAGCTCCGTGTACCGAAGCGTGAAGTGCGGTTTCGTTCGCCAACTCCTTCATGACTTGTTCTTCGTCGAACGAAACGTACACGTTGTAACGCTGGGTTTGTTGACTCTGTACTCCGTCCGGTTCGGCAATAGGTAAAACGCCAAATATAGGTACTAATAACTCGGTTATTTGTTCGGTTTTGCCCTTTCGTCGTGTTTCCTGAACGAACGTTTTCATATCGTCGCGAGGTAAGTTTTGATCTTTTAAAATCTCCAATAAATTTATCACACCCTTTTCGATTAAATCTTTATAGAAATGATTCAAAATATATTTATCGATCGCTTGCCACACGTTGGTGAACAGGACGGGAAGATTCGATTTCAGGTACGATAGTTCCTCTATTTCTTTCGGCATGTCGACGGATAACTCGTGAGCTAGAGTACACCACTGTCGTTGTAACTGACTTAAAAAAGTCATTGCTTTATGGGACATTGGATAAATGACGTGGTCGCTCGGAACGACTCTAATATCATTGTTTGAGTTTTCCAATTTACGTAATCGTTCTTTCATTTCCATCAATTCCATCGTCAAAGTATTTTTTACTTCTTCTACTTCTTCCTCTTCTCCAGCATCGTTTGAATAAAATGGAATTTCTTCTTCTTCAACGCCGTTTTTGTACACGTTCAAAGCTGCTTTTCTAATAATATCATCATCGGGAAATTCGTCTTCTATAATAATATCGCGTACTTTACTCAGTTTATATATTTTACTTAAAACAGAAGTACTAAATCCTAATTTCTTGTATCGCGAAATGAATTTATTCCATCTACTTTTACATCTCAGTTTTTTTTTATCGTTCATTGCCCCCTTTTTTTATATATTCACAAAAGAATATATCATTTTCATCGAATATTTTTTCTGTATTATTAAAAAAAAAAAAGAATGCTTCCGATAAAGAGGCGGAAAATATGGTTGCTTAATTCATTGTCAAATAATGTATATATAATTGTTTGGTTATTAGCTATAATCGTCTTGTGGTTAATGTGGTTGTCGGTGAATAAAGTATATTTGATCGACAAACCGGTGGATCATAACCTTTTATATCAATATAACGGAAATGCCCTTGGAAACGCTCGATCGGTTATTATTAAAGACGGAATAATCACGTGCGAAAATATTGAAATTGCGGGTAATCGTTTACCGTCTGAATTCTTCGAAGGAGGTCTGTTATCGATCAATAGCGATTCCGTTATCACCGTCACGAAAGACGTGAAGATAAAGAACGATGCGCTGATGTGCCGGACACTAGTCGTCGATGAACTTTTATACCAAGGATCTAATTATCCGTTAACTACTTCGGCGCCGAAATGTACCATCGATTTATCGGGAGCGACGGAATTCGATTTCATGGTACATAAACCTGATCACAGAATTGTTCCATTGAAGGCCGCCTTTTCAGACCCCTATACGTTATTGCGCGTCTCCAGTAATTTCAAACAATACGCGTTGCCAAAGTTGGGAGGATACTCATTAACCTGTCATCCGTTAACTATTTCCGAACAAATTATACGCCAAGTTCTTCCGAAACCGACGTCGTCATTATTGTACGTAACGAGTTCGGGGATCATAAATTATTTACATTTACCAACGATGCCTGTTAAACCGAGTATCCTGATGAGTTCGGGACCCGACAGTTTAAAATGGTACGATCCTCCTCCCGGAGCGTGGTTCAAAGTTAAAAATCTAGGAGATCAAGAAGGCGACATTATGCATTTCGAAGGAGGTGGCGAAGTGAGTTTTAAGAAACTCAGCGAACCTGTCAACTCCGGAAACGTTGTGGTTCCGGACCCCGATGCGTCGTTCGACTCTACTTCCAAACTACCACCGTTAATACAGTTTGACGGTATATTCGGGCGTGTGAAAAGAGTGACGACTCTTGACGAGGTAACGGCAGATAAGGTCGCGTGTATCTTGGAAGTTCCGGAACAGAAAATGGAAAATTTAAACGAGAAGCCCTGGCAGGACGAGCAACAATTATTTAAAGACGTGCGAGGGACCGGCGATGGCTGGATCGTTTACGAAGAAAGTTCCGGGACCTATAGGAGCGATTTATTCGATACTCACCTGAAATCTGGTGTAAGAAATTATTTATTGACTTGTTTCAACGGTCTTTATTGTTGGTTTGCAACGTCTATTTTCTTAGTTTCTTACGTATCGGGCGTGTACGATGCGCACGCAATACGAATCAGGAACGCGGGCCCGCCAACGGAAGAAGGCGACGCCGTGCGTCTGATAGACTTGGATAAGTGTCTTAAAAAGAAGGCGCAGGGATTTAACATGAATAGAAAAACTATTAATCACGTCTCCCCCGGAGTCGATGACAACGACGCTGTAATTTTGGGACAGTGTAAGCACCTGTTTGGAATTTACAAAGACGTCGGTAATTTCTACGACGCGAAAGATAAGCCTATCGTAAATCTCGGCGATGCGACGGACGAAAAAGACGCAATTACATTGAGCCAAGTAGAAAAATATTTCTACAGATCGTGGGTAAAAATCGATTTTGGGTATAAGACTAATGAAAAAAAGGTAATTTCGCGCCCGCCCATGCAACTGCTTTCCCACCTATCGGTTGACGACGGTTACCTGGTCCCGTTCGTTGATATGTCCATAGAGTACGTCGTTTTATACACAGCCGCGAGGAATGTACGGGTTAATTTGACGTTGGGAAATCAAACCATCGAGTTAAAAAAGGACACTTCGGCTGTGTATCAATTTTTAAACGTTCCGACAAACAAAAAACTCCTGCCTCTTCATACAATCATTAAAGCCAATATTATCGACGAACCCGGTGGGGTTGCGGGGACAGATAGAAACTTTCTCCTAACGATTTTACTTAGAAACAAATCAGAGTTTTACATCGTGTAGATTTCTCTTATATCTTCGGTTACCTCCGAAGCGCAGCTAAAGTAAAGCGGAACATATATGGCTCGTGGTTTTATCTCGAACCTCTTGTTCGTAAGTCTTTCTAAAAGAGCGAAATCCCAAGTTTTACAGACCGCGTATTTAACGAAGCCTAATAACTGGGCCGGGGTCGATCTTTTCATTCCCAATACTCTAGATATCTCATCCGTCGATAATTCCACGACGACGAGGTTCGAATCGGGTTTATCAATCAGATTATATTTCGTTACGGGGCCCATTTCATACCGCGATTTCTGTCGTAAGTCCCGGATCGCGTTCCGACATTCGATTATTAAATCCTCTACTTTTCCGTAAGACCATAAATTTGGCCATTTGTCATTCGACTCGACGTGCACAGCGTCGAAATCTAAACTAAATCCCACTGTTAACGATAGTTCTTTATCGAGTAATTTCTTAATTTCAGTCGATCCGGAAAGAACGTTGTATAATAATTGACCGGGTAATTGATTGTGTTTAAAAACTAACGACGAATTGTGTGCCGATAATTCGCAGAAATATATTTTACAGTCCACCTCCTCTGAGGCGTAAGACTAAATGCAAGGTAGATTCTTTTTGAATGTTGTAATCGTCTAATCGACGTTCGTCTTCCAATTGTTTACCGGCAAATATCAGTCTCTGTTGATCCGGAGCAATTCCTTCTTTATCCTGAATAATAGTTTTTACTTCGGCTATAGTCGTAGCGGGTTCGCAGTCTAGGGTAATGGTTTTTCCGGTCAGGGTTCGGACGAAAATTTGCATTTCGTGTTAGTTTTTAATCTCCTTTTTTCATATATATATATTTTTTTCTTATCTGAAACTCCTAAAACCAAATTTGTCCATGGCCAAGACACCGGCTTGTGAGGCGAATATAATACCTAGAATACCGACTATCATGTAACCAGTTTTATCTTCCAATGCTTTTCTTTCGGTTGTCTCTGTCATGAAAAAATGGTTTATAAAATATGCTAATAGAATGAAACTACCTACAATCGTTACTATCTGAATGATGAAAGTGGTGTCAAAATCCATTTTGGTTTGTTTCTTGTCAGTTGTCTTTTTTTTTATTTAAATCTTTTATCACTTTTATTTTTTTTTATAATATTGCGAATATTAGAAAATATTTTTTTTTTAATTACGTGATGTAAAACCAAGACTATTTTTTTGAAGCGCTCTGCGGAGGATCGGATGTATTTAGACCTAAAAGATGTAAAATATTAGCCGTTGCGGTCTCATCCTTTTTCTCTTTTACAATCTCTGGAAACATCCGTATTATTTGTTCCGTGCTCGTTAGAATTTCCTGGTCCATTTGTTTTTTCTTTTTCTTGTTCTCCAAATAATCGACGTAATTATCGCTGAGATCGGATAATAATTTACATTGCGTCGGATCGAAGGCTTCCATCGGTGGCGGTTGAGCCGGTTGAATTGGCGGCTTTAATTTAGTCAGGTGTCTTATTAGTTCTGATATAGCGTATATTTTATTTCCGTCGGGAAATAGATTATCCGATTGTATCTTCGCGCAGGATCTTTCCGAAAAATCGCTATTACATAAATTGGGGGAAGGAAGGGAGAAAAAACCTTTATCCATTTTTTTTCTCTCTTTTGTAAATGATTATTCTTCCACGCGTTTAAGTTTATTTTTTATTTTCGTTAGGGTAGATTATATTTGTAATTTTTCTAAAATCAGTACGCCCAGCAAATGGAATATTACTAGTTTTTTTTCGGCTTATAATAACACAATTCAACCATCTTTCGAATCGTCGACGCGCATCCACAAAGTTTTGTTAACGGCAACCCAAACAAGTGGTCCGTGGCATCTTCGTTACTTCTAATTCGGATCATAACGCTTTCTAAAACTTTTAAGAATTTATAGATATCTTTGATTTGTAGCTCTGAAAATTCATTGTTACAAATTTCGTACTAGGAAGAAATGGTTAGTTTTTCATCGTTGTAAAGCAAAAACTATCGGTATATAATCCTAGTAAAGACATGTTGGATGCTATACTGGTTATTTCATCAGCTACGTTTAATATCTCGTCGGATTTTTCTTCGGCCATGTTTTATTTTCTTATTTCTCGTTTATTTTGTTTTCCTAAATAAAATAATACGATATTTCTCGAGCTAAGGGAATTCCTGGTCTAGCGTATCACAAATCGAGTCATAAACGGAATCTGGTATTTTTTGGCGCAACAGATGAGTATAATGAAGTGCGATGCAACGACCGTTTAAACCCGTCTCTCTGACGCTTTCGTCATAATGTATGCTGAGATCTTTCGTACAAAAGGCGAGTTTATAGGCGTTGTATCCGTCTTTCGATATGCCTAAATTTGAATCTATTAAAGCGTCGCGGGCTGCTTGGGAATGGTAAAGAAATTCTGATTTCGACAATCCACTGATAAAACTACCTTCTACAACATCGGATATGGGCGTTTTACAATAAGCCAGTCTCTGTTTTCCGAGTTTTTTAAAGATTTGATAAAGGTGACCCGGTTGGAAGGAGGAAGAGTGTCGGCTACAAAACCAACCGAACCCCCAACGTTCTTTACTCAAACTCTCTTCGAATAATAAATAGTTATTTGGTAAAGTAAAGGCTAAATCGTATAAATGTCCGAAAGACAAACTACATCCAAACACGTTCCACACTTCGGACGTCAACTGACGTCGTAATTTTTCGAATAGATCGAACGTAACTCGCGATCCATAAACGGCGTACGTGTCGTACAACTCCTCTTCGAGTACTCTCGTCTCTACTCCGTATAATCCCCTGCAAGCCGCCGTTGCGTCGGGACAAAAGGAAAATTTTAACATTCCCATGGAACTCGCATTGTTACCCGGGTCGAGTAACGTTATGGCTTCGGCGATTGTTTCGGTACCGTATAAAGCAAAGGTGGATTCTTCGTCGCCGTCAAAGTCCGCATTTTTTCTATGACATATGGTCAAACTCGTTCCGATGCAATGTTTGTCCCAATAACTCACTACTTTATGAAAGGTGATATTTTGTAAATCCAGGGTCGGAAAACGAATCAACAGCACGTATTCGGGCAAGTTCATTCTCTTGCCTATAAATTTCGGCAATATCACTTCGTTAGGAGCTAGCGCGGGAACCGGTACTATTACCGCCCTACCTGTACCAAAAAATCTTTTAGCTATAACGTGCTGTCGAATGAAATTGTTTTTTCCACCTTTGTTGCGCTCTTTTAAAGTTCCATAAGTGAATTTCTGTTGTAGCTGGTCCTTAAAGGGTATATAGAGTATTTTTTTCGGTATTTTTTTATTCTGCAACTGTTTAGCCACGTACCGTTTAATTTGCGAATTTTCAGAAAAGTACAGAAACGGGGGCACTACGTATTTTCTGGCAACTAGCGACGAGTAGCTTCCGAGTAATTTCGATCTTTTCTTAGCCCGTTTTAACATTACTGGTTTCCGCATCGCTAACAATTTTTTCAACCTGCAGCGGTTTTTGCATTTGCAACGTAGGTTATTAGATAACTCTATTTTCTTTGCTAGCGGATAAAACTGTTTACCGCAGTTGGTACAATCGACTATAGCGTGATCGTTATCCGCGATACAATCACGTAAAGAATAACAGTAGGGACAGATATATTTCGAAATATTTTCTTCGCTGGTCGCCGTTTCTTTGGCTAAGTATGTCGCGTATAAATATTGTAAAGAAACGTCGTTGCGCGTCGTCGATGCCAATAGTTCTTCGAAAGTCTTTTTAGATATATGAATGAGAGGTGGAAATTTACTATCGGACGAGAAACAAACGCTTCGTATCATCTTTACTTTATGTTTTTGTTTTTCATGATTTTGCGGTCTATTTATATAGTCTTAGCAATTTTTATTACTCTGAAACTCCGTAAGGAATTCGTACGCGCAACTTAAGGTAGGAAGTATAATATTTTCCGTTTCGGTTTTACATCTAGCGACAATATCGGGGTCGTAGTTGTGTTTTCCCATCAAATATACGTTTTGTTTGTCCGGAACAACTATGAAGAATATTCTCTGTAGTTGGTCGAACCATCGATATTTCGTATATTTGCCGAACATGGCTCCGTAAACGAATAATAATTTCGCGTCTTCTATTTCCTGCGGTAGGATTTTGTCCTTGCCAGCTACGTGGATGGTTATACAATTTGCTTGTTTTAAATTAGCTAACGTTAAATTTATTTCTTTGTTCAAGGCATCGGTTAACCATTTCTCTAAATCAAAAACGATATTATCCATCATTTCTTCGCCGCCAGTAAATGCAACTTGAAACCGCGTTAAATTATGAAACAGATTTTGGAAATAAACGTTCGATTCCTTTACGAAGAAGTTTCTAAAGTTTTCATTTAGTGTTTCCAGCATACATCGAACTTGATAATCGGCCGTTATTGCCAAGAAATCTATATAGTTGGCGTAGGAAATTTGTTTTTCCAAGTCTAGAAGCAAGGATTTTATTTCGTCGAGTCCCAACTTGTCGACTAAACAATGATGTACGGTTACCAACAAATGTTGAAACCTCTGTTTAAATTCTTCATAAACGAGAGTCATGTTTTTTTAATTATTATTATTTATTATTTATTTATCCAATTTAATTTTCTTACGTGCAGTTTCTTCGTAATCCTTTAAACATTCGAGGAGAACTGGATCCTCCTCCTCCTCCTCCTCGTTACGGGAACTTATGTATCCTCGCGTAACTTCGATACAAAATTTAGCCTTCCAATCGATAACCACGGAATTAATTTCTCCGCGCACATCCGTTAACGTCCTGGTCATACCGGTTTCGATTTTATACCAGGGATCGTCTCGTATTTTTCGTACGTCGTAGGTTCCATCTACCGTCTGTAGTTCCGGGTAGAGCCAAGTAAACGGGCAAATATCGGATCGTTTACAGCTTGACTTACACATGGATTTACCGCGATGCACGCTCCGGATACCAAATACGTTATTTACTCGGCTGACTTTGGATTTGGTTTTGGTGCACACGTAATCGAGAAGCTTCTTCATGAAAGACGTCACTTGCGCATCTTCAGCAATCACGAGCCATCCCATCTTACGGTTTCCCGAACCTGGTGAACCAATTGCGTTAGGAACCAAAATCTTCAGCGACGGAACTAATCTGTAAATCGATCCGCCATACGCGGACTTCATTACTTCTCTGACGTCGACTTTACCATTTTCCAAAGCTTCGTTGAATATATGGTAATTTGTAAAAATCTCCATTTTTTCCTCGTTGTTGGAGTTGTCGTTTACTCTCCGCGCCTCCTCATTTTATACTTTGAGAGTATTTTATTCTAAAAAGATTAAAAAAAAAACAAAAAAAAAAAAAAACAACAAGAAACTAAAAAAAAAGATATTTAAATAAATAAAAAAACATCATGGACGTCAGTCTTTCTAAACCGCCCCCGATACCCAGTCCCAGAATGTCTACCGTATCTTCTACGAGAGGAGACACCTCGCGACCTGTCACAGTAAATCCCAGCGTGTACGGTCATAAGTGTTGCCAGTCTAGTCACATGTTGAAAATGGAGGACAAGGGGAATTTTGGGCAATTGTACGCCAACAAGAAATTATCCGAAATGAGCGAAACGTTGTTACCGATGTGTAAAGGCTGCTTGTTGGCAAAGTTCGGGCTTTTAGAAGACGTCGCTAAAGCATCGAATAATTTGCAGTGTTATTTTTATAGAAAAACTCAAAACAACGCGTGCCAGCACGAAGAAGGTCCCTTTTTGCGGGCTTATAAGATCACTGATAACATTTACGACGGTAATGTCGTTTTTAAAGACAAGACTGTAATCCTACCGGCAGGACAGATTTTCTTGGACGCCATAATGATGAATCCCGAAGAACTATTTATGAAAGATATTAATACCATCCAGTATAGATTAAACAACGACAGATACACGTTGAATAATTATTTGTATTTATATTTTAAAAATTTACATCAAAAACACGTCTGTCAAGTCAATTTAGAAACGTCTAGAATGCGTAATTTAGACGAATTTATTCGATCGTCCTTCTTGAACATGCAACACCTCGTGAAAGACAGTTATATGGGCATCGGATATCAGAGCGACGCCTTTCTGATAGGTAATTTAATCACTCCTCGATCCGGTATGAGCATATACGTTAACGAAGGTAAGCAAATACTTTTTGGCTCTACTAAAGTCATAGATATTAAGGTGGGAAAGAAAGATGGGGTTCCGGCAAAGGAACCGATCTTACACGAAGACACCGCGTACGTTACTACGACCATCCTCAATCCCACCAGTCATATTTCGGTCGACGATCGACAGGTTTTGAGGAATATTAATAATATGGCGTTTGCCAACACTAATAATATGCAAAATTATATACACAATCGAAAAGAAGGATTGGAGAAATATTTTATAAAAGATTTAGATTCGGCCAACTACAAGGTTCCCCCTTCCGCCATAGGGCTGCATATAATCCACGCATGCATGCCTTCCACCATCGTAGACTTCGTTACCGACGCCAGAGGAGGTGTGGGCGAGAAGGTATTGAGAAATTTACAAACGAACGTCGAATGGATAGAAGGCGTTGGTCTCGTGAGTATAAAGGAGATATGTCACAACGATTTCCTAATCATCGACCAAGCAACCACGGTGGAAAATTTCATGTCTATGAAAGGATGCGTGATCGGTAATAAAGTCCGGTACAATAATCCTCCCGATTGCGTTGGAAAGGAAGAATCGTGCGAATTAAGGCGGGGACCGATTCCTCGACAAGTATATTACTCGGGAATGTAAGGAATGAAGAGAAAAAAAAAAATATGTGGAAAGTTATTGCGGCTACTTTATGTCTTTACTTGTGCATCGTGGCGTCGGTAGCTATCTGTAAATTACTATTTGGCGAAACGTACGGTGATCTAGTACGGTCGTTGCCGTTGATACTACCGAAGCTTAAAAACCAAGAATATTTAACTATCCGTACTTTACCAACTCGCGTCGCATTTTCGGCTCCCTTGGAATTAGATTGTTTTCGGCAACCGTATCGTTGCCGGGACGAATCGAATTGCGACTGTCATAAATTATGTTCCAGTCCTAACGTTCAACTTCTGCGCGTGTGGGAAGACGAGGAAGTCGTGTTCGACGATAGGAGATTACAGCCGGGATTATATTGCGTTCCAAAGATGGAGACCCGGTGTAAAAAGAACGTTTCGATGTTATTTTATACGGAGAACGCTTGGATGTGCCACTGCATCTATCCGCAAATATTCGCCGGACAAGACTGCGCTACTATGGTCGCGTGTCGATCTTCCAACACCCAGTCCCACGTGCTATGGGATCGTTCGACGGACTCCCGAGTTCCGTTGTGGGATTCGATGCCACGTAATTATTACGATACGTTATCTGATTCTAAACCGCGGTACGTTTGCAAGTGCGATACAAAGGACTTTAACGGGAATCCTTTGGTATTCTTTCCGGAATTCCCGCTTCATTGTTTCGTCGATTATTGTAAAAATAACGTATATAATTCATCCGTGCCCGGATATAACGCCGCGGGAGAATGCGATTGCGGCGATTTCCTAGTCACGAGACAAAAAAACGTTATAGAAAAAGACTTGACGTCGCCCTGTACCACGTGTATTAACAATGTCGTCAACGAAGAAACGTTTCAGTTCCATTTACCTTGTTTTAATTTTCGATCGAACGTTATCGATTTGGGACACTATTTCTGTCACGATTACAACAAATCTAAAGAGACTTGTAATTACGGTACCTTGTTATTGGAGAACACCGATAATTTTACTAAAGATTAGGAGGGAAAATACTCGGGCAAAAAGAGAAAAAAAAGACGAAAAAATAGATGGAACGAGAAGATTTGTTAAAGTTTGAAAAACGGGTAAACAAAATAAAAGAGCCGTACGGATCGGATCGTCGATGTTATTCGAGTCATTCAGATTCAGCCAGCCGCGTCAAAAGTAGTTCGCAGATTTTTCCATCCGTGTGCTGCGAATGTTTATCGAATAAATTCGCGCTCTTAGAAGACGTCGCTCCGACCAGCCAAATTATCCGTTGTTATTTTTTTTCTAACGGTAATAACAACTATAACAATGAGATCGAAGGTTCTTTCTTGCGAGCCTTCGACCGAACAAGCGGCCACGTGGTATTTCCGGCAGACACTCTTATTCTACCCGCAGGTGGGCTCATATCGGACACCTTCATGCCGCCGCCTGGTTTATTTAAGAGAGACGTTAATTCCATCAGGTACGAATATCGAGGGAAGATGTATCTGTTAAATCCGCGTTTATATTTTCATTTCAAATCGCTCGGTGTAAAAGACCAACCCATTCCCGGAGGGCTTAGAACCGTCGACGCCATCCCGACCTTTTTAGTGTATAACGTGGATCGTCTAATCAAAGACGTTTATTCCGCCTTTAGTCATCAATGCGACGCGATTTTATTCGCAAATTTAATCCCGTCGGGAACGAGTCGATACGTGAGAAGGGGGGAGAGGATTAAAATATCGTCCGATAACGTCTTGACCGTGAAAACGCTCGATCTCGGCAGGAGCGAAAAGGATATTGAGCCGACGAATTCTGCAGATAATTTCTACGTCGATACTTACGTAACTAATCCGACCGAACTCGTACCGGGCATCGATCTCGCACAAATTCGAAATCTTAACGATAAATTCTACGAAATTACTTTAACCGGTCAAAATGCGGCGAGTAATCAAAAACCTGGATTGAAAAAATATTTCCTTTCAAAGGTCAACGAGGAAACGTACAGCGTTCCTAAATCCGCGGTTGGATTACACATACTTAATCTATGCGTTCCCTCCCGCATCGTCGATAAAAATGCCAACTTTAAAACTATAAGATTACTCAAAGATAACGTCAAGTATGTCGAAGGGTTTGGATTAGTTTCGACGAAACAAATATGTCACGGCGATTTCCTCGTCGCTCAACAGTGCGTATCTATCGAAGAATATATCGTGACAAAAACTCGCTCCGTCAGAAATATAAGAAAACGGAAACGACTGTAATAATTATTTTTTCTTTCAAGAGACAGAGAAAAAAAAAACAAAGATAAGAAAAATTAAAAAAAAAGAGCCGATGGCCGATTATTGCAAATCACCAGAGTCCGAAAACGTTAAATGTAAATCGAATCACTACTTGTCAAAGTTAAACGCAGATTTTGCCAAGTTTTACGAAGGACGGCATCGCCGCACCGATATATTTCCGAGTATATGCGAAGGATGTCTGTTGGCAAAATACGGACTTTACGAAGATTACGAAGAAGGAATATGTTTCAACGTGGCAAACTGTGCTTATCCAAAACCGAAAAACAGCGAAGGAATATATTTAAAAGCCTTTAAACCAACGCATACACTCAGTACTAATCCGTACATTGTTTTCGAGGCCAATACGATCATCATTCCATCGGGACAATTACTAGTGGATATATTAAGTTCCGATAAAGATTTAATATTCGAACGTAATGTAAAAGGTCCTTTGATATCGGTTAATTTCGTGACCGACTCGAAAAGTAAGAGAGAGAATTTTACTTTAAACCCAAATTTATATAGTTACTTTAAGACGCTGAGGTCAAAACATCACAATCCCATTAACGTGAAATCTTTAAGTAAGAATTTTTCGGTTCTGGAGAAAAACATGATTAAAAATGTACATTCGGTACCGAATCTGACTATGTTATCGTACGAAGGAGACATGTTTATTTTCGGTAACTTATTCACTCCGGACGCTAACGAATCGAAATACGTTCACGGAGAAAAACTGGAAACGAATAACAAGATGGATGTTGTAGTGACTAATAAAAGGCCACCCAAGGTTTATGAAAAGATGATCGATACGACTAGTTATTACGTCGACGTTACGTATAACACCACGACGAGTAAAATCATCGAAGCTACTTCGCATCAAATTGGACAGCTCAATTCCTACATCAAGCCACTGGCTTTGGATGTTCGGCAAGCGATGGTCAACAACAAGGCTCGATTATCCGATTATTTCGTCAACTCAAAGGGTAGGTCGGCCGCCGATTTATATATTTCCAGTTTCTGTATGCCTTCCACGGTTAAAGAAAACAACGAAGTTTTAAGGTACGTAATGCCTAATTGTCGTTTTTACGAAGGTATTGGACTCGTGTCGATAGAAAACATATGTAAAACCGATTTCCTCGTCGTCGACGACGCGGTACACTCATCGCAGTTAATCGCTTTGAAAATGTGTAATCCCGAAAACGTAATAGAATACGTGCCGGATATGGACGACGTGCCAGTCCCGGTTTCGAAGACGGCTCCTTGTAAACGGGGCGAACAAGATACGATGCAAACGTTGCCTAACCAACGAGCTCTTCTCTATAACAGTTTAATGATGAAATAATTTTACAAAAAAAAGACATCGTAATGAATTTAAATAGTATCCTAAAATTAAATGCTACTTTTAAAACTATAAAACATGCTAAAGATGTTTTACTCAACATCGGTAAAACCGGTAATAAGTCCATGGACGATATATTCAAACGGATGGCCGAATCCGCGAAATTACAGAGAGGAAAACTCTATATTAACAACGTACCCATGTCAAAACTTACGAAATTACTGAAACGGGGAAACCTACCAAAGTTTCTATCGAAGGTAGATCCTAATTTTTTTAAATCGTCTAAGGCACTCGACGTTTACAACGACGTGTTGAGTCAATTTAAACCGGTATTTTCAAAGGTAAATCCCTTAAGTTCGCATCTTCAAAAAAACAGCCGTTTAGGAGCGAAATTAGGACTGTCGGCGGACGAAGTTAGCAAGGCAATAAAAGCTGGACCCGAGGGGATCGAGAATCTCGCGATTAAAAATAAAACGTTTATGCAGTACGTAAACAAGTTAAAGAAACATATCACGGCGAAGAATCTCGTCGTCTTGGGTGTCGCGAGCGGGGCTGTATTTATAGGTAAAAATATATATGATACTCTCCATAAATACGCACTCGCTAATTCGGGTTGTTTTAAATCATTTACTTCTTTTGGGTTCCGGAAAGAATGTAAAATCAAAAACTTGTCTTGTTGTAACGAAGGAATAGAACCAGCGAAACATAATGTTTTTTGCGAGAACAAAATACCCGGAAATCCGTGCGAGTCTTGGTCGACGGATAAACAGTGCTGTAACGATCTCTGCACTAAAAAATTCATAGAAAATATCCAATATGACTCGGATGATGACGACTCGGAGGATGGTGATAATTTAGACGACACTTCATATTATTGTAAAGAAATGTCTTTTGTTCAAGCATTTTCGGGGGTTGCTACGGAGGGATTCGAAAAATTCTTTGCCTTTTTTAGTCTAAATAGATTATTATTGAGCTTGTTTGGAAGCGGATTCATCGCGTGTATAACGTATTTAATAGTATCTAGAATTGTTGACTCTCACATTGCGGCATTGATACTTTCGTTGAGTGTTGGAGGATTGAGTTTCTTCCTAATTCGCGCTTTCTTTTAAAAAAAAAATGATTATAGTTTATTATATATTTATATTTTTACTATCGTGTTTATTTCGCTCGATTTTACAAACTCCTTTTAGAGATAAAATATCTTTCGAAAGGTTAGACGATGCGTGGAACGTGATGCTTTACCATTTTGGCCAAGCCGAGTACATGTGCGAAGTTGAAGCGTATAACTGGATGGTTTTAATTAACGGAGAAACCGCTTATATTTACGACGCCTTTGATTCGGAATTTTGCGATCCGTCCATTTCACACGCTGCTCATAAACTGGATATAAAGACGGGGTTTCTTACAAAAACTTGTATTTTAACGAAAGAAGAGCTACGACAGAAAATAAAAAATTCCATCGTACATGAAACTACAAAGATTCCTATATATGCTTTACCTAGTAAATATTTAGATAAAAACTTGGATATAATCGATGTCCTTAATTACCTTTACCACGAGCTTCGATTAATAAATTAATAAATTTACGACGTCTGGCATTTTTTCTCGTCAATTATTGTTTCGGTATGATCTTTCTCTACTACGGTTGATGTTTCCTCCTGGACATCCGATATTTCGTTTTTCTGCTGCTCTTCTTGAATTTCGTTTGTGTCCATTTTTATCGGTTCATCTACATCGGTATTATTATCTTTTTGCTGGTCTTCTTGAATTTCGTTTGTGTCTAATTTTACTTGTCCTTCTGCCATTATTTTATTGTTTGTTTCCTCAGTTAATTTGTTTCACCTCTTTTTTTATTATTATTATTTTAAAAAAATTGCGAGGATTTAAAATGACGAAACATCCGACTCGGCACCCAAATTCAATTTAACGCGCTTTTTTACGTTTATTTCAGTTTCCGAGTCTGTAGACTGTATGTAGCCGCGTTCTTTACAAGTTTGTTCGTCGGGAAAATCGATTTCCCAATAATGTTCAGGAGTGTTTGGGGGTGTGTACCGTTTGCGATGTCTGGAGCACAGATTTAATCGCCGTTTTCTTTCCCCTTCGCTTAAATCCAGAGTTTCGTAATATTCTTCGCACGCTTTACAGGTAAACCCTTTTAATTTTAAACGGTCGACTTTTTTACGGGTCGAGACTTCGTACTTTACGGTCGGAGATTTATTCGCAGGCGCTTCGTCCTTGGCGGCCGAAGGTACTTGGCGGTTCGTACTTGGCGCTTCGCAATTTAACGAGACCTTTTCCGTAGAACGTTTCTTTTTCAAGAGATTATTTACCGTTTCTAAATTACGTAAAAGTTCCGATTGATAATTAACACACTCCTCTAAAAGTTTCAAAATAACTCTCTTATTAAGACGTAATAAAGCCCGGTTCTTCTTACCCATTTTTCTATTTATTTGGCCAATTTACGCTTCTTACTATCCGTAATCTCCTTTTCAAATTCCTTTTTATAATTTATCTCGTAATTATATTTCGTCTTAGAATCGTTCCGCAGGGAAAGAAGGGCTTTATAATAGGTCTGGTTTTCGGCCCAGTCGCTCTTCTCTCGCATTTCTTTACACGCGACAGCGAACTCGACGGTATAATCCTTTCCTTCCTCGTAGGATTCTTCGATTTCGGAAACGTTTATTCCGCGCAACCAGAGATAGGCGTTGTAAAAAGAATTATTTATAATTTCTTTCTCTTTACGGAAAATGATTAAAGCCACGTCTTTTAAATAGTCGACCAGACCTTCGAGAGTAGTCGGAAGATCCAGCCTGCCTTTCGTTATTCGATGGATGGCGTTTTCTCGCAAGGTTTTTAAAAGAGGCTGGTAGTGTTCGGACAGAGCGTTTCGAAATTCGTTTCGGAACACGGCGGAGAAATCTCTCGTCGTGGATATTTCCGATGAGGAGAAGGGGACGGTGAGAGCCGCGATTAACTGACCGCCCAACGATTCGATGAGGTCGTACAGTATTTTCGGCGAACCGTGTCGGAAAGAAGAAAGGAACCGTTCCAATAATACTTTATCCGTTCCCGTAAATTTAAATCTCAACATTTCGGAAAAATCATCAACGTTCGACGCGACTAGTCCGTGCTTAGTCTTTAAATGAAGGTAAAAATCGATCGCGAAAGCGCGTTCGTTGGCCGATACCACTCCGTCCCATTCGCTCCGTGCAACGTCGCGTAGTTCAGCCTCTGCTTCTCTATACTTTACGGCGGATTTTTGCGGGACCTGCGCTTTTGGGGCCGCGCGTCTTTCTACGAAGGAATCTATCAAGCCGGACCATTCCGCCGAGCTGATTTCGTTTTGTACAATTTTTTTCCGAACCAATTTCGTCAATTCGTCTTCTTCTTTATCGTTAACTTCTCGTTTCAATTTGGAAATAATTGCCGCACTTTCCGCGAGACTCGCGGCGAGATCGATGTTTTCCGCAGTGGCTTTTGATAGTTTCTCACCCACATCCTTCAACTTTAGTTTACTCTCCTTTAATTCGACGTTGGATCGTCTCAATCTGTCTTCCAACTCTTCGTTGGCGGCCGTTAGACCGACCGCTCGCTTTCTTTCCCTTTGCGAAATTTCCCTTTCGTTCGCCAATTGGCCACTTAGTTCGGCCGCGGTTCTGCGTAGCAGTCGGTCCGTGTCACCTTCGTTGGACCGCTCGATGCGCGGACAATATTCCTCAGCCGTCCTTTTCGGACGAGTCACCGGTAGAGACGACGACGATGACGATTTGTCGTATAGAAATTTGAATTTAGCTCTTAAGGAATCGTTTTCTAATTTAACCGAATCCCGTTCACTCAATACGGTCGCGTAACTTCTTTCCAATAGTTTCAGTTGTTGTTCCACGTTAGCTAACGATGACGATGATGATACATTTTTGCGATTCGAGTCGGCGATAGACTTTCCGTCCGATGATTTTATCACCGCCAGTTCTCGTTCCAATTCCTCCCGTTCTCTCGTTGATTTAGTCAGCTCCCTTTTAAGAGCATCGTACCCGGCTAGCGATTCGTTCGCCTCTTTTTCTTTGGCGGCCAGTCGGTTTAAAATTTCGGATTTTTCGGACACGTGCATTTTAATCATTGTCTCTAATTTCTGGATAGAATTTTTAAACGCGGGTATCTGAGGATCGGGAACGGGTTCGTAGCTCTGAAGGTCACGATGGTCTCGTTGTAGTTTATCTAATTTCGTTCCAACAGACTCTAAATCGGTTTTTAGATTTTCGATTCGTTCCAGGGATTCTCGATTTTTGCCGACTAATTCCTTTACGGTATTTACGACGTCGTCGTTCTCGGCGAATTTTTTACGCGCGGAATTGAAGAGCGGATCGATATATTTGTCGAAATATTCCTTAGTGACGGGAAATTCTATGACTTCCAACAAGTTTTTCAGTTGATCCACGATAATCTCTTCGTCGTCCCGGGACCACGATTTAACGAATTTGGACACGACGGATGTGTAGTCTCGATCATCTCGACACTCTTTAACCGGTGTCTTTATCGGCACGAGTGGTTCTTCCCGCCCCCGTTCTTCCGACAGTACCAAGTTATATAAAATAAGCAAGAGTTTATATTCGTTGGAATAAGAATTGAAATGTAAATTACTCGTAAATACGGAGTAGATTTTCGGGATTTCTTTCCGGCAAAGCCATCGAGTCACAATTTTTTTCACACCTACTTTCGATATCTGTAAATAAAGTTTCTGCAAGAAATTATCGTAGTCGGTTAATAATCTCGGATTCTCTTCTTGACTCTGTAAGAAACAAACTAAAACGTCGACTAATCTGTCGTTATCTCGAAATAAAGAGTCGGGAATGTCGGCTCTCACGACGTTTACGTATCCGATTACGTTGTTAACGAAAGTACATAATGCGGCTCGGTAATTTTTTTTCTTTACATAATTTGTAAAATCATGCAACATGTTTTGATAAGAGAATCTCTCTTTTTGTTTTTAATGAAAGGGAACGTTTTTTTTTCTTAACAATAAATAAAAATGAAAGAGGAACCCGGGTAAAACACTGTCATATATCGGCATTTATTTAGGTCAATATTTCTTTACAATCTTTAGAGCTGACTACAATTTTCGGCGTGTACCCAAAACGAAGAACAAGATTACACATTATGTCTTGTTTCGCGACAACACGAACAATATGGTGGTTCCCATGTAAGAAAATATAATCACGAAGGAATATCGCTTGAACCCCTTCGTGGTTTGCCAACGTGGATACGGTGGCTCTGATCCATAATTTTCTATCCAAAGCGTTAGTCCTCCACTGACAGATGGTGCTGAAATTATCATTCGATGATAACTGATCGTGGGACGGGAGTAAAATTTTCCCATCCTTTTCGGTTGAGATTTCTGTGGAGATGGAAATTATCGGCGTCGTAACATATGCCGCTTTTATGTCTCGTTCCGCGGAAACGCAATCACTATAACAATAACCGGTTTAAATAATCTTATGGGAATCAGTTATCACGTGGACTCCTTTGTGGCGGTCTAATAAATTCAACAAGGTATATTCTTCCACGTTATTATTATCGTCCACGTCATCACTATCGTAGTCGACGTCAGAAATCGATGAATATTCTGTTTCGGTTGCTTCGCTGTACAAGGTTTCTTAATATTCCTTTAAAAATTCATCGTCGTAGAAGTTTTCGTAATATTCCCCTTCGATCTCTTCTAAGGTTTTACCGGGAAACGATTGGCCATTTGCCGGGACTATAAGTTGCTACTTTTCGCACGACGGTTTGGAAATATTAATGGATTGTTTCGCGATGGTATCCGCCAACATGTTTCCACTAATACCGACGTGGCCAGGTATCCAACACAACACTACGGTTTTACCCGCTGCGGACAGAAACGGTAAGTGTCTCAGAACATCGCGAATCGCCGGCTTTTCAGGCTTATTTTTGTCAAGGGCTCTGATTTGAGTGAGAAAATCGGAGAAGACGACGTACTCGTCATCTTTAGCGAACAAAATAATCTGAAATGCCTTATCTATGATATAAAGTTCCGCGTCGCTTATAGAAACTCCGTCAGGTAGGCGAGCCGCGTACGAAACATTATCTGTCACGAAGGCGCAGCCGACCGATTTAGAAGACTTTGAGGCGTCGGTATAAATGGTCTTATACTCGCGATATTTCTCTAGAAGCTTCCGAAAGGTCTCGCAATATACATCCTTCGTGGTAGTGGCTTTCTTCAACGCGCAAAGCGAATAGTCAAACTTGATCGTCATCACGTAAGTTCTTGTTTCGAGACAATAGCTACCATTAGGATTACAATACTATCCCGAAATACATTCTGTTTATATACTATTGTACCTAGAAAAAAAAATATCTAAACTATCGTACGAGTGGCAAGTACCGTAGGCAAAGTGGATTCTAAGCTGCGATGCAATACGACTTTGGGTAAAACCCTGGCTTTCCCGACATTTACGTCTTTAACCCTTTGAGAGTTGAGTTTTTTTAACTGGTATTGTTTGCCTTTTTGTAACTTAAATTTTACGTCCATGGCATCCAAAGAGTTAATGAAATTATGGCTAGTGATTTATTTTTTTTTAAAAAAGGAACGTTTAAAGAAAATAAATGGAAGACGACTCAAATAAGGGTCGAAAAAAGAAATGCTGCCCATTATGCGGAAAAGATGTCGTTAAGTTAAAACGACATTTTATGGAGAAGCACGGTTACTCCGAGGAGGAAGCGGAGAGAACGATGGGAAAATATAGCGCCGAGATTCATTTCAAAAAGAAAGAAGATACTGAACATTATAAAAAATGCTTCGTAGGAAATTGCGGCGGTAGACGTTATGCAAATCTTGGAAAACATTTGAAAGGTACAACGCATGGATTTTCCACATCGAGCGACGAATATAAGAAGGCGATGAGAACCGGGTTAGAAGATTTGAAATCTCGTTCCCGCTCTTCGTCGCGCGTACCGTCTTCCCAGGACGATGGAAGCACGAACGAAGAAGAAGTACCGGCTCCCGCCGCAGCGGCAGTCCGACCAGTAAATCGTGGCATCAATCTGCGCACCCATTACCTCGACGATAGCGACGAGTGTTTATTTTATAAATGGCTCAAGGGTCCAGACGGCAGGGGAGTTAGAGGACCCCAGCTTTACGTCGGGAACGTGCGGAGAATATTCGATCACGTCGACCAGTTTTTGCACGGAGATCGAGGCGATGGATTACACGAAGTCGATTTTAGGGCCGACAATTTCTTCCACGGTTGGTTCGAGAATCCGCCAAAAAATCTACGATGTAATTCCCTACGCATCTACGTAATTTCTTTGCTCAAATTCGCGGATTACATGAAACAGTTATCGCTCGGCCGGGGCGTGAGACGTTTGTCGAAAAAGGCGGTGGAAGAACTAATCAGTCGAGCGACCAACTGGTCAAAGAGTCTTTCGGCCGCAATTACTAGGCGCCGTCAAGAATATATGTTACAACAAGCGTTGACGGGTATAAGAGCAGCAGACGTCATAGAATTCAGGCAAAGCGAGTACGTCCGCGACATCGTCCATTTCATCTATAGCCACGCCAACAATCGATGCACCAATATAAACGATATTAATAGAGTCCGTAACTTTCTATTACTCGAGATTTTTATAACCAACGGTCACCGACCGATGTCGATGACCTACGTTACGGTAGACATGTTTCGCCACGCTTCCCAAACGGCTTCGGGAAAAAGGGTCATCCCGGTCCATCACGGGAAGACCACGCATATACACGGCGACGTGCAGCTAGTCCTTTCCGCCAATTTGTACCGATTACTCTCCATCTACTTGGATAATTTCAGGCCCCAGAAGGAAACCACGAATTATCTTTTCACCAGGTCGATTAGTCACGGTGGCGGGCAGATGGTCAGTGGCACGATCTCCTCGGCTATACAATCGTCCTGGGAAAAAGTGGTCAAGGTCAAAAAAATATCCGCGACGAACATACGGAAGGCCCTCGTCACTGCCATGTCTAAACCCTTAGAGGGAGAAACGATAGAACAGAAAAATTTACGGCAAAAGAAAATTGCTTACCAAATACAGCACACGGGGACCACGGCTAGGATGTATTACGAATACCCGGATCATAGAAAAGAATTGGCGAGCGAAGCCGGGGCCTCTATAAACGAATGCTTCGGCGGCGATCCTTACGGAATGGGCGACCACGTAGAAGCGATAAACGAGGAGGAGGAGGAGGACGACGACGTTCCGTACGACGTGTCTTACTTGGGCGAACCCGATAGTGGCGCGCCGTGCGCGGATGACGACGATGGCGCCGGTCCGTCGGGGCTTTGCGTCGCTCGCGCGTCGGTAGATAGCGATACTTCTAGCGGCTCGCCCGTTCAACGTTCCGCGCCACGCCACTATGATTCCCGTCCGCTCGACGATAGTAGTTCTAGCGACTCGTCCGTTCGAGGTTCGGCACCGTGCCACTACGATTCCGATCCGGCTAGTTCTAGCGACTTGCCCAATAGGCGCCGTCCCAGAGACGAAAGCCCAGAAAATCCACCTTCAAAGAGAATATGCCGTCAAGGGGATAGTGACGACCTGGGACCCATGCCCGAATGGCTCAAACCTTTATTGATTCTAGACGGGAGAAGGCGCTCCTTTCCCGACGAGGGATTACATCTGATACAAACGTACATGTCCGATTTATATACAAACGTTAAAGTAGAATCGCAGCGTATACGAGATAGAATAGAACAAGTACCTGAACTCGAAGACCTCAGACACACGTTACGAAACATGGTATTATTTGGCAAACTTCGTGACAAAATGGTTAACTTGTCCAAACTTAAAGGGAAAGGTAAAAACCGATAAGGGAATCTAGTATTCAGTTCAGTGAGAACTATATTACAGAAGAAAAAAAAATGACTCGGTGATACTTACATAAGGAGCATTGTATAATCTTGGATTGGATGGTGCGTTCTCTTATTAGTAGGAAAAATGATTTTCAAAATTATGACGGATCATTTCTTGTTATTTTAACGATAAATAAAATAAAACCAAATATAAGAAACAAAATCATGAAAAAGGGAAATGTCCAAGTTTTTTTAGACTTGCAATAGACCTCTCGTATTTGACCGTCATTTAAAATATCGGCGCGTAACGTTTCTAACCATTCGTCGAATTCTTTCTCGAAATCAAAATCGAACGCCTTCGTACATTTTCTCTCCGCTATTGTTTTCAATAATTGATCCAGATAATTAGGGTGTTTTGTTTCGAAAAAAGCAACTAGCAATATTCCTCCGTAATATACGAGTTGCGTCGTCGAATCTATGGTTAGCAGACATTTGATGTCCGCTTCTCCTCCTAGCTGAAGTAAAGCATTTTGCAATTGTGAACGGGAAATTTTTTGAGATCCGTGCTCGATATAATCGGCAATTCCTTCGACTAATACGTCCGGTAAAAAATATACCACGTTAGCCATTAGAGCGTGAACTACTTCGTGTCGCAGATTATGAATTTTATCACCAATGAAATATACGTAGATATCTGACGTGTAACCTTTTTGGTTGTGTCTGGTGTAGGTTACTCCACCGTTATCCACTTTGATGGGAATTTGTACACCCAAACGTTCGTACATTTCACGATTAGAAAACACGTAGATATCTATGGTGTTGCGGTTGGTATTATGCGGAGGTTCGTCTAATTTATAAAACGAACTTTGAAACGAGTTTATGACATTCCGTATTTCCGATTTAATCATTGACAGTTGAGATTCTGTTAGATCATAGTAGTTTACGATGAAAGTAGTTTTGTATTCTTCGTAATTAAGATTGAAAGAACTCGTGAAAAGATAAAAGTTTTTCATTTTTTTTTAGGCATTTAAAGACCGTCCCGAGTTTGGATTTATATTCTTGTCTGAAGAAACATAGAATCTGAAGCCAAACATCTAGAGACTACTACCAAGAGACGTCAAAGGTAAGTTTTTTTATTTTTATTATTTTATTCTCTATCCGACAAAATGTCCGAAGATAAGAAGAAAAAAAAAAACTTCATAAAAATGATTAAACCGCTCGAAGTTTTACAATTGGAAAAAATCAACATGTCGCTAGAGTCCCTACAGAACAATACTGGAATCGTAGATTTATTTAAACATAATCTAGGTTTTCCGATCTATACGATGTTATCTAACGGAGTAATGTTTGCAGGATTTCTATTTATGTATAGTTTAAAAGTCAATATAGGTATTTTAATAATATCTTGTATCCTTATACTTTTGGTCATTTCCTTCTTACTTCCCTCTTTCATTTTAGCCATTACTTATCGAATAATAGGAATTTTACCCACCGAATAACTATAAAATAAATAACATCGTATAAATAGTATCAAAAAAACCTTTTTATTTCACTAAAGTAGACTGAATCTTAAAATCCAACTCTAATCCTTTACATTTTTTGACATCTTCGGTAATGCTCGTTCCTCCGACGACGAGTTTTAGAGGTCCCCGTATATTACCTTCTTTAATCGAACGACAAAACAACGCTACGGTAGTATTTGTGATTCGCCGACAATTGGTCGCGTCTACCACGCGTAAATTTGGACAATATTTTGCCAGAGGATAAAACGCGTGATCGGTCATGGCAGTGTGTGATTTCACAATGACGTTTTCCAGTTTGCATTTGATGGCTATCGATTCTAATCCGACATCGTTAACCCAAGAGGTGGAACTGACGTCCAACGTTTTTATACACGGCATCGTTGCGAGGAGAAATAAACCACAGTCGGTTACCCAGGAACCGCCGACATACAGGGCCTCAAGTTTCGGGCAACAGCGTATTAGAGTATCGATTAAATTGTCGTCCGCATTCCGGGAACCATTCAACGAAAGCTCTTTTAAATTATGAAGGATTTCTACGCATTCTAACAAGTTTTCCAGAAAATAATTGTTTAGATGTAATACTTTCAACGTTTGATGATACCTCCGTATGATCCGGGTTATTGTCTCTCCCCTCACCTTATGCAAGTTTGGATATTTCAATTCCTCCAACTTGTCGCAATTTGACGCTAGTATTTTCTCGCAAGCATTATTTAGCCCGGGGCATTCGGCTAAATCCAGGGTCCTAATATTTTTCCCTAGAGAACCGAAACAATCGCCTTTTATGCGGTGATGGTTACGGATGGCAAAGTGTTCCAAACTCTCGCAATTTTTAAAAAAGTACGACAACGTCTCTTCTTCGAATCTGAATCCTTTCTCGTGGTGAATCGCGAGTTTTTTTAATTTCTTACCGGACAGTAATTTCAAGTCCGCATTTGACACCGGTATATTGTAGAGTTCCAGTTCCACTAAATTTACGCAGTAGCGATGTATATTTTGGATGGCTTTACGAACGATAGAATCTACATTTCTACGTTTCGTTATGCGCAATTTTTCCAGAACGCGGCCAGCCCGTTTAAGTATTGATTTGACCATTCTGTCGCTGACTATCCCATAACCAGAGTTAGTTTCTAGAGTGAGTGCGGTCATTTTCGACCAGACTCTACCAAGAAAATGCCACCGTTTACAGACGCGCTCCATTCGAATCTTCTCACAAGGGTTTAAATAGTCAAAAATATTCTCCATAACTTCATCGGATAAATCTTGGATGGACATTATAATTTATCTTTTTTATAACAGAAATAATGGTAGTCTATACAAGCCTATATATAAAGTCAAAGATCTAATCTATTACTCGTAAAAAAAAAATTTTTAATATCATACTACTATATAAAGCACGAGGACTTTCTGCAATAACTCTATTCTCTTAAAATATCACTTCGGTGCCAGCGCCAAATTTCTGAATTGACGATTATAAAAAACCATCATGATCGAAGGCGAGATGACGGATGGAAATAATGAGGAAAGAACCGGATGGTTTAGTATAGATATGATAAACGATATCGTCAGGATTGCTAACCCAGGTGACCTTTTGGAATTTACGCGCGTAACTCATAGGCACTGGGCTATTTACGCTGGAGTTGAGGCGAATGAAGCACTAATCGTGCACTTTGGAACCACCGACGATATGTCTCTCGCGATTCTCAAAGAGCCTTTGAGGAAAGCGTTATCGGGTAGCGGACAAGTCCGAATAAACCATATCCTGGATAGAGATACCGATCTCGTAACTCTGGCTACGCGTATCAGCACCGTTAATCGGAGAATTGATCAGTTCATAGGAGAGAATAAACCCTACGACTCGTTTCATCATAATTGCGAACATTTCGTTTATTTTTGTAGATACGGAACGTTAACGAGTAACCAACCAAGGTTAACGTCGATTATATTCCTCTTCTTATGTTTAGATACATTATATTTCTTTTGGAACGCGCATTTTTCTCAAACGATAATTCGACAGTATCTATCTTCCGTGTCCGTATTTCGCGAGCTAACCGATTTACCGCTACAGAACTCGATAGTCTATAGTCTCGCGGGGTTAAGAGTATTGCATTTACTGGCGGCGCTTTTCGTCGTTTACGGTTTTGTTAAGAACGCTCTTTATCCGCTACCCCTAATCACGCGAAACTGCGTCGTAGCCTTTGCGGCGATCGTAGCTCGTTCCACAAACCCCGTAGCGATAGATCCGCGACCTTTATCGACCGTTTTCGCCATTTTGTTTATACTGACCTGCGAATTTTACCCAATTTTTTTACGAAGCAAATCGAGTTTGGTTTTCTTAGTAGCGCTTCCGATATGTACTTTGGGTTGGAACCTAGTAGCTACCTCTCTTTTAACGTTGTACGTTTACGAATTCCTTAGACTGAGTTGTATCGACCAAGACAATGATACGTATTACGATTTTTGTAACTTTACCTTGGCAATTTTCTACTCTCTTCACGGGTTTGGAAATTTAACTCCGATGTTTTTGTGTATTGTAATCGCAATCGACTATCTCATTCGGTTAAAACTCGCCGTTCATACCGAAAAAGTAAAACTAATCACCTCCGTAATGGCGTGCGTTTACTCGCTCGCTGTGTTTAGGTATTTGCACGCAATTTTATTTATCGCGTTGTGTATTGCCGAAATATATCGCGTCGAAATTCATCGAAGAACCGGATGGATCGCAAATTTATACGAGCTCAGTTGGAGATGTATCGTTAGGTCCGACGGTCTTCATAAAACTTTACCTATTCGATGTTAACTTCTAAATTCGGAAAATTAGTGTGACAAATAAAATTTATATTTTTCGAGTAAGCCCATAAGACTTGATATGAAATTAGTAAGTACTTTTTTTTCCGTTACCAATGTTTCCGTATATACACAGCATAGTTCCTCATTTTCTACCATTCTTCGCTCACATCCCTGAATTCTCCGTCCTGAGAAAAAAGAGAGAGCCACCGGTCGACCGTGTTAGCACTTTTAAATTATTTAGTATAGTAAAAAAAGGCTGATAATATTTTTAAATTAGTTTATTCAGTGCAATTAGGAAAAAAAGGTCCTGACAGTGCCGCGGATATGTGTCCTGCAATTTGGACAGTCTGTAAATTTCGGAGCGCACTCGACGCACGAGACGAAATGACCGCAGGGTAAGAACACTACGCCCAATTCTCGGTCCATGCAGATCTTACAAACGCGAGCGTTATCCTCCAGCGGTACTTCTCGCGGCGAAGAAGCACCTAATCGTGTCGGCGAAGAAGCGCATAATGATGTCGGCGAAAAAACGGGCGGCTTTTCGCGTAGATATTGGATCACTGCGCAAGCTTCGTACAACGCATCGGTTTCCCCAAACATCTTTCCGGTTTCCTTTAATCTTCTTTCGACCGCGTCGCGAACGATAGGGTGCGGCATGTTCGTTTCGAGTACTGATTCGATACACGGAGTGCGCATTATCGCTTCCATGCATTCGTTATAGAGTTCTTCGGCATCGTCGGGTACTTCGCTTCGTTTCAACAGGACTAATCTTACGAATTCGGGAGGAATTCCACGTTCGATCGCGGCTTTGGCCGGCCCGGATCGCATAAACTCGCCGATGAGCGAAGAATCTTTTACGACCTCTTGAACGAAACTGCGGCCCTTAACGCGTAACAAAAAATCGCAACTTTCGAACCAACGCGCATGTTCGGCCCAGGGATTGTCGTCCCGTTCCCAATTTCTTAATCCTACGTCGCAGTAATAACATCTGACGTGATCCGAAATGCCGGCGTAGTAGAAACCCGCTTCTGAGAGAGCGGCCGGGGTTTGCGGAATCTCGGCGGGCCAATTATCGAGATAGGTGCGCGCGCGGGCCTCCACGGTCGCGTAGATGGGATGGCGAGCTCCTCTCTTCTCCGGCACGTTACGGATCTGGTGACGGTGTTGCCAGCGCGGTCCGCACCGGTCTTCCGATTCGTCGGAAACGTCGCCGACCGCGCGGGCCTCAACGATCGCGTAGCTTGGATGGCGAGCTCGTCTCTTCTCCGGCACGTTACGGATCTGGTGACAGTCTTGCCAACACGGGCCGCACCGGTCTTCCGATTCGTCGGAAACGTCGCCGTCCGCTCTGGCCTCAACGATCGTGTAGCTTGGATAGCGAGCAACCTTCTTGCCCGGCACGTTACGGATCTGGTGACGATGTTGCCAGCGCGGTCCGCACCGGACTTCCGATTCGCCGGAAACGTTGCCGACGTCGTATCCCTTCAAAAACGGACAATCCGGATAGATGCGTTCGTGTTCCGCGCTCGGTTCGTCGCCGGGTTTCCAATTGCCGACGATTCCATTGCAGAAAACACACTGGACCTGATCTCCTTTGCGCAGATAGAAAAATCCCGTTCGAGATAAATCTTCCACTTTCACAAACTGAACCGGCCACCCCTTGTAAGTTTTTAACCGTTCATTCTCGCACAACAGAAGAGAGAAACTCTGCCACGTTTTCTGATCTCTAGCTGTTAATTTTTCCGTACCGTCCCATAAAACACACGGCATGATTGTCCGTTATTTTTTAATCTATCGAAACATGATATTTATATACTTTTTATCTGAATATAAATCTGCGTCAAAATTTGTAAATTTCACAAAACAGTTTTTTTTATCCAAAGTACGTAAAAGGTGAAACAGCGACAACTTGTCTCTAGCGGAGAATTCTTCTACTAGTAAAATAAGAGAGCCACCGGCCGACTCCCTACCTTCCCTATTTGATCGTTTTAAAACATTTTATAGTTTTAAAAATATTTTAATCCCTACTTAGCTCAGCGGTATGTCTTTACTTGCTATTTAGGTATTTACGCGCTGTTTTCTTATCGCGTTGTGTATGTGCCGAAATATATCGCGTTGAAAATTTTATCAAAGAACATACAAAGTTGGTTCGGAGTGCACTCGACGCACGAGATGAAATGACCATCTCTGCGGAGATTTTTTTTTCTATTGCAGTAATGAAAGAATCTTATCTAATTGCTTCCGATTAAAAATAAAAGACTAGTCCCAACTCAACAAAGATTAATATCGTTAATAAAACCTAAAGAAAATTTGTATAGTGAAGTATTTAAAAATAAATAGAAAAAAAAATATGAAAGTTATTACGAAAACAATATTTGGTCAAGATGGTAAAGAAAAGAAAAAACATCTAGTATACTTTTTTGGTTTAGGCGATTGTATACGTAACGATGAATATCGTTGGAAATATTCGGCGTATAAGGATATTGTGACTCATCTATTTGATTATCATTATATGGAAGGGAAATATCCTCATCATTTCCAAGATAAAGATTTTAAACTAAAACAAGCTTTGATTACTATAATGGCTTTTTCAATAATAGTTTTTACCGGTTATTCCATAAAAATATCTAAAATGCGGACTTGGATTTACGTGTCAATTCTTATACTATTTATAATATTCACTATCATTACGTATATGGCTTTAAGATTCTACCCGGAAATTGTGTCGTATGCTAAATTTGCTTCAAATGGTCAAAGGCCAATCAAAGTAGGAATTAAATTAGTGATGAATTTACTTGAACAAGGTGTACACCCTAATGATATTATACTCATGGGTAACTCTTTCGGGGGCGGAATTGCGGCAGAAGTTTTAAAAATATTCGAGGAGGAAGGTCTCTACTTTACCCTAATACACAGTAATTCTTTTGGTTCTTCTATAGAAGCGGCTGAAGATTTGTACGGAGGTTTTATTACAAAATTGTTAGAATATTTACAATTTAATTATAAACCAAATGAGATTATAAAATCAACGGAAGCTCCTGTATTGGTTGTAAATAAAATAGGTGATCGAGTGATATCTAAAAAGATTCAGTCAATATATGGACTCAGGGACCATCAAATTAACGAAGAACATTTTAAGGTTTTAGTTACTTTAAGACATAAAAAGAGTGGCTGGGAGGATGATGAAGATTTAATTAATGTTATTAGTTTTCATATTGATGATAAACTGAAAGAACTTAGTGACGAGGAGTTAGAAAGTGTCTATGGACTTCATAATGAGAATCTAAGAAGTATAATTAGACTTTATAGCGCTAGTAAAGAAGCCAATGGACATAAAGAGCTTGATAAGAAAGAATTAGGATATATCCTTAATCGTTATAATGCAGGTAGCACCGAACCGATTACTTATTTTGACTTGAGAGTCATATTTGATCGTTATACTAAATGTATACTTGAAAAACTCAGTAATAACGATTTGAGAAGTATTCTAAGCCAGTATAATACAAACGGATCGAAAAAGCTTGACGAGCAAGAGTTAAAAACATTAATTGGATGTTTATTAAACTCTAACAGATTTTTTCCGGGTAGCTACGATATTCATAATACTTCTGAATTTAGTATGGATGTTACAAGAATAGAGTTTTTAGGGCAACCATCGGAAGAATTTGTTAAAAATCAACCGTACGAGGAGCTGTTGTATGTCTTTATTAATAGTGCGCATAAATACTTGGAAGAAAAAGGACTGAACAAGGATTTTAAACTTGACTCTTTTAGATATAGTAAATTATGTAATGAAGTGAATGAAGATAATATACTATTTGTTGATACAATGTGCCCGACTCAATAAACTTAGGCCGCTATTATTAAAAGATATTTAAATAAACCTAGAAGACGGTCAAACCTATTTTTAAATTATGGTCACTGTGGATTAGAAACTTTGACAACCTTTAGTTGAAATGTAATAAATTATCAATGTTGAATCCCTAAACCCAATTTCCCAGATCTCTGGTAAAATTAGACACGATAGTTCGCCGTCACGTAAATAAAATTGTGTAGAATTTTTTCGAGTATTTCGGAGAAGGAAAAATAATCTTTCGATTCATTCGTCGGCTGATAATTCGGCATCTGTACTACTTTCAGTTCCGCTAGAATCTCTGTCTACGATACCGAGTGTCGGAAAAAATGAATGTTTTATTCTATGGGACAAATCCAAATGGCTTAAAACATCCATATCATTGACATTTCCCGTTACGTTCCTGAAAAATAAAATTTTATCCAAATTTCTAGGATGTAAATGTTCGAAAATCGTACCATTTTTTATATTTTCTAAAACATCCTCTAAAGAAATGTTAGTTTGTTGATTAATTTCGCGAAAACTATCGAAAGTAGCGGGACCGCGACGCTCGTTTTCCGGCGTGATGTAAGTCAAATATGCAACGGGATTCGTGTTCACGACTTCTTGGACGAAAGTTTCTTTCGCGAGCACGAATAGTAAAGTATTACCGATTACATATTCCGACGGAAAACATCCCATTATGGTGTTCCAATAATTGGCGAAGAGACGATGATCGTTCCCGAATGGTCGTAAATTGAGCAACATTTGTTCGGCGGTAATCAACGCGTAGTTTACCCTTTCGTCGGCTCGAAACAATTTTTTCAATATCAAATCCGCGTGGGTTCTACATAAGACCATCATAGTCTCGTGCGTGATCAATCCGAATCCTCCACGTCCCGCCCACTTGTCTCGTGGTGGAATACGAAACCCGACAAGATGCTGTAATACCCTCGTTAAATGTACGACAATCTCGAAATTGTTTCGGTCCGATTTCATGAAAGTATAGTTTATATAACTCTTACCACGTTCAAGCGCTAGAAGTTTCGTAGCTTTACAAATAGGAATAGTTTTACCTTCTACCAAAGCAAAGTGTCGAGCGTTTGGGAATCTATCGAGAGCCTCGTTAATCAATCTCAATTCTTGAGCGACGTAGAGTAACTGGCCATATTCTTCACCGATATTCGGACCTTTGACTTCACTCACGTATCTATCTTCGAAACTCTTGTATTGCGTTCGATTTCTTCTACGGGGGTCGACGTGTACCAAAAACGCTATTCTTCGCCTGTGATTTTTCTGCAGAGTTTCGACCCATTTCTGCCACATATACGGCATCGAAACCCCTCTCGGTGCAATTATTATAACTACAACCCGCACAGTCTTCTTATCCACATCGCACGGACGAAACTCTGCGACTATTGGCGCGTGTATATAACATTTGGACACGCATCCGTTTTTACAGCTGATGTAGTTGCCGCAATATTTCTCCACTTGACCGACACGAAGCAGGAAGTTACACCGACCACATTTGATTTGATCCATAATGTCTTTTTTTAAAAAGAAATTTTTATTAATACATTTCTTAAAGAGTCAAAAAAATATATATATACCTATTTATAAACAAGTATATTAACAAATAGCCCTAGATATACATCTGGATAATAAAAGAACGGTGTAACCAAAAAATAATTGACAACAGGAATCTGTTAGTCTAGTTCAGGTAACCTTCGTCACCCGATAACTCTTCCTCCGCACTGCTTTCGCCGTCGCTAGAGTCTTCCATACCGAGCGTAGGAAATAAAGCGTATTTTATTCTGCTGGATAAATTCAAGGTTTTTAAAACCTCTATATCGTGTACGCCGCTTTCGATGTGTCTAAAAAATAAAATCTTATCGAGATGTTGAGGAACCAGGTATCTGAGAATCGTACCGTTTTTTATACTTTTCAAAACCTTTTCCAAAGACTTGTTAGCTTGATCATTTATCGCGCGAAAACTATCGAAATGAGCCGGACCGACGAGCGTGTTAGTTTCTTCGGATGTAAACATCATTTCCGCGACCGGATTTGCGTTAACGGCTTGGTCGACAAACACGTCTCTCGTCAGTGCGGTGGCCAAAACGTTTCCGATCACGTATTGCGACGGATAGCTTTCCGTGACCCTCCTCCAATAGTCGGCGCACTGAGGATGATCGTAACCAAAG